>CAUYRH010083235.1:0-16984 GCA_963574655.1 Perodicticus potto | reverse complement strand
TACCAAGAAAAGATCTTCCTGAGTCCTCTGCCCAGTGTCCTGTGAACTCTGCCTGCTTTGGTCTCTCTGAACTCTGTTATGTCTCCTTAGCGTGGGGGGTGGGGAGGTCAAACAGGCTCTACCTTAGTTAATGGTGATAGGTGTGGGTCCAGTTTTAGTCTTCTACAGGTCGCCAGCCAGTTCACCCAGCACCATTTGTTAAATAGGGAGTCTTTTCCCCACTGAATATTTTTAATTGGCTTGTCAAAGATTAAGTAGCTAGATTCATCTCTTGGTTCTCTATTCTGTTCCAAACACCTACCTCTCTGTTTTTGTGCCAGTACCATGCTGTTTTGATCACTATCGATTTATAGTACAGTCTTAGGGCTGGTAGCATGATTCCTCCTGCTTTGCTTTTATTTCTGAGTAATGAAACTGTCAAAATTATTTTCAAGGGAATTTTGCCATTTACATTCTCACCACCAGTGTATCAGAGTTCCATTTGTTCCACCTCCTCATCAGTGTTTTGTGTGATCAGCCAAAATACTTGGAAGCAGTTTAAATCCTTTTGGGTCTTGCTTTTATGGTTGGTTAGATGGGTTCATAGCAGCATTTAGCCTTAGCTAGTCATTTCCCACTACCAAGAAAAGATCTTCCTGAGTCCTCTGCCCAGTGTCCTGTGAATTATGAAATTTTCCAGTCAAGCACTATTTCTGGCCCCGTGTGAACACAAGGTTCAGTTTCCTCTAATCATTTTAGATGGTTCTTTGCTCACAAGTACGTGCTGATCAGTACTCTGATGAGCACTCTAGGTCTTCTCTCCGTGCAGATCTTCCCTCTCTAGTGTTTTGTCCTGTGAACTCTGCCTGCTTTGGTCTCTCTGAACTCTGTTATGTCTCCTTAGCGTGGGGGGTGGGGAGGTCAAACAGGCTCTACCTTAGTTCCCCTCCCCATGTCATAGTCTGAAATTTTCTCACAGAAATAAGGTAATGTTATTATAGGGCTTGCCTTGCTTGTCCCCATCTCTCTGGGATTCCTGTCCTTCATTGCCAAATGTTTGATGTCTTAAAAACCATAATATTGAGTAGGGTGCCGGCCCCATATACTGAGGGCTGCGGGTTCAAACCCGGCCCCAGCTGAACTGCATCAAAAATTAGCTGGGCGCTGTGGCGGGCGCCTGTAGTCCCAGCTACTTGGGAGGCTGAGGCAAGAGAATTGCCTAAGTCTAAGAGCTGGAGGTTGCTGTGAGCTGTGACTCCACAGCACTCTACCAAGGGCGATAGAGTGAGACTCTGTCTCTACAAAAAAACAAACAAACATAATATTGGTGGCACCTGTAGCTCAGTGGGTAGGGCTCCAGCCACATTCACTGAGGCTGGCAGGTTCGAACCCAGCCCGGGGCCAGGTAATACAACAATGGCAACAACAACAACAACAACAACAACAAATAGCCGAGTGTTGTGGTGGGCGCCTATAGTCCCAGCTACTTGTGAGGCTGATGCAAGAGAATAGCTTAAGCCCAAGAGTTTGAGGTTGCCGTGAGCTGTGACGCCACAGCACTCGACCCAGGGTGACAGCTTGGACTCTGTCTCAAAAAAAAAAAAATTATGTATTTTTGTCTGTATTTATTATTTATTATTTCATGCAAGAGGGTAAATCTGGACTCTGTTACTCCATCGTGGCTATGAAATGGTATGTCTCCCATTCTTCTTCAGTCAGGGAAACTGAGGCCTAAAACAACTAATTGGCTTGCCCAATTTCACAGGACTTAATGAAGGAAAGTGAAGTAGAAACCAAGATCTCCTGACCTCTAATATGTAGCTGAGACAGGGTTGTTTCTTATCTTTCCACCTCCAGGGACACAAAAGAAGGTTAATTAATCAGCCACAGACGAAGTTAATGGACATGACCTCTCCAAAAGGTACAGACCAGCCTGCCCCACCCATCCCTGATCAATCAGCAAATATTTACTGCACAGCTATGTGCAAGGCATCATAGGAAACATTGGTGTGGACAGAAAAGCAGGTGCCACTATCTCTGGAAATAAGGGCTCAAATCTAGTTGGGAGAGAGCCCGCATGTGAAACATTTCCATCTTTATACTCGCATAGACTGAGTCACTCAACTCTCCAGCCAAATGAGTCACAACTGGTGAGCTTTTCTCAGGAAAGGCTTCCCAGAGGAGGGAAGGCTTAGACTCAAAAAATAGAATACATGCGCTGACTGAGGAGGACAGTGAAGGCAGGCAATTATCTCCTCATGGCCCTTATTAAAATGTGTTTATTTTAAGAGTCTTTTGACTCTTAAGGAATAAAAAAAAGCCCAAGCCTTGGGATAGGGGAAAGAAGTCACATTGCCTCTGTCCAGAAGGTAAACGTAGGGGATTTGATGTGGTGAGGAATGTGCCTAACAGGGCACTCCCCATTTCCTAATACAATGCCATGACCAGGGCTACCTCTACTGTCACTTAACGAAAACAAATAGTCCCAGATAGATAATTAGAGTACTATCTTTACCTCTTTTCTGTCTCAGTCCATCCATTCTTGCTTCACAGCTTTCAACAGAACCATCACTATTCATTAAAGAGAGACAGCCTATTACAAAAAACACACAAGTGTCTTTGCAGGTCATGAAGAGCTGGGCTGTCCACTTGAAGCTGCAGGACAAGCCCTCTAGATCCTAGCCATTCACTCATTCACTAAGCATGTGTTGAGCACCTACTATATGCCTGGAATTATGTTAGGGGCTGAGGACTCACAGGTGCCTAAGACTATGGCTTTCCCTCGTTCATGGTCTGGAGGGGATGACAGACACTTGGACAATGATGATACAAGTGTCAAGATCTGAAATGAGGATGAGCACAAAGTGCTTGTGAGCATGGAGGAGAAGGATAAGCTAAGGTGGGGAGGTGAGGAAGAGAGTGAGCACCTGGGAAGCTGCTGAGAAGGAAGCATTTCAACTGAGTCTTGAGAGGTCATAAGGAATTTGGCCATGAAGGGGGAGGGGAGAGGTCACTGCATATAAAGAAAGCAGCATGAACAGTAGCAGAGGTGGGTGTGTGTGAGAGAGAGAGAGAGAACAACTGTCTCGGGGAGGAATGAAGTGGCTGGAACATCGAGCAGAGTGACAGATGGATCTGGAAGGCAGATTGGGACCATGAACACCACACTAAGGAGTTTGCCATGTACTCGAAATGTAGATCTTCGGCCTCCTAAATAGGTATTGCTTTCTGCCACCATTCCCGTCCCTGTGGCTGGTCAGTGCCCTCGCATCCTCTTTTTTTCCTCCCATCCTCTTCACTTCCTGCCCAAACCAATCAACTTTCTTCATCAAGTCATGCATTTGCACATTTACTAAATTTATTGGTAACTTGATTGGTAACTGGTTGATTGGTAACTTCCATGTACCAACATCTTGTCTCCTTGAAACGCTCACTTATACCTGTTGCTTGTCGGAGCATGAAACCCAATATGATGGAACCGTGCCACCATCCCTGCGCCCTCCTAGGGTTTGGCTGAGACTCCTGGAAGCTGAGCACTTCCAGCTGCATATAGTGTCGGTATTGTTGACATATTTGCCAAGACTCTAGTTCATGCTCAATGCCACATTTCTCATCAAGATTTTTTTGTTCTGTAAAATAAAATTATTTGCATTAGAATATATTATTGATCTATATTAACATGTAATGGGTTTTTTAATTAATAACTCTTTTTTAAAATTTGTTTTAATTTCTAATACAGTAAATTTCAATATATACAATCCACATAAGCAAAAGTTCTTTGGATTCCTCAATAATTTTTATAAAGGCAAAGATCAAAAGTTTGAGAGCTGCCGTATTTACAACATTCATAAATTTCACAAACATAGAGCAAAAGAAGCCAGACTCATAAGCATACATACTACTATACTTCATTTATACAAAGTTCAAAAATAGGAAAAACTAATTTCTGATGTTAGAAATCAAGACGTGGTTACTTTGGAGGAAGAAAGAGGTATAGTGATTTAGAAGGATGGCATGAGAGGCTTTCTGGGATGTTGCCAATGCTCTCTATTCCTTGGTCTGAGTGCTAGTTACCTAAGTACGTTCAACTTGTGATCATCTATTGGTGTTAAGTGCACTTGGTTCATGTGTGTTTTGCTTTGTTTTATCTTAACATTGAGACAATATGCCCCTGCAATATCTTAGCTCTGCCATTTTCTAGTCATGAGCTGGAAGTTACTTGACCTCTTGCCATTTATTAAACAAACACCTCCTGAGGACCTACCCAATGCTGGGCACTCTGTTACACATGAGGGACAGACAGCAGCCGCATGCAATGCACAATCCCAGCCTTGTGTAATGCTGTGCAGGACACATGACTCTCTTAGTCCATTTTGTGTTGCTATAAATGAATACCTGAGGCTGGGTAATTTATAAAGATGTTTACTTGGCTTACAGTTTTGCAAGCTGTACAAGAAGCATGGCTCTAGTACCTGCATTAGGTGAAGGCCTCAGGCCGCTTCCACTCATGGCAGAAAGTGTAGCGAAGGCAGAGTGCGCAGAGATCACATGGCAAGAGAGGAAGTGAGAGGGTGGGGTGAGATGCCGGACTCTGTAACAACCAGCTCTCACAGGAACCCCCAGGGAAGGGTATTAATCTATTCATGAGGGAGCCACCCTTATGACTCAAACACCTCCCATTAGGCCCCACCTCCAACATTGGTGATCAAATTTCACCATGAGATTTGATGGGGACAAACATCCAAAGCATAGCAACAACCATTAAAAACATCATCATGGAGGTACTGAGTCTTACAAAAGGAGAGGTATAGGTGGAATGTATAACAGGGTACTTGATCTTGCCCATTGAGTCCCAGATGAAGGAGTGACACTTTGCTGAGCTGTAAAACGGGAGTAGGAGAAAGAACTACTTGACATCTCTACTTGGCATCTCAGCTTGTCAAGGTCAAGCTGCACTCTTGATCTTCACCCTCACCCCCTCCACTTGCCCCACCTTTTCCTCCTATAGTCTTCAGGTGCTCAGAAATGGAAATTTTATCCTTCACATTCTTCAGCCCCAAAATTTCAGAAGCATCCTTAATGTCTCCCTTTCTGCTTTGCCCCATATCAGTGCCAGCTTTACTTGAAGCTAATGAAGTTTTAGCCCCAGGGATCTTCACAGCCCAAGGACCTAGAAAGATCCCTAGGAATATGTTCACATTGCCATATATTTTTGAAAAATTTAGAAAGGTAAGATAATCTTACTGCATTCAGTTAAGATCACTGTCTCTACTCCACATGTTCTCCCATCACATTTCCCCTTGTGTTGGGTGCTGTTGGAGCAACCAAAGACATTTTTAATCTGGCCTGTGTGAAGTTGAGGTGAGGATACATTTAGCTGGACTTTGGCTAGATACATACAGGGTAGCCATAAGTTCATGTGTGATTTAAAATAGCGTGCAATTTTAAATTGCACACGAACTTTATGGACATCCTGTGTATATACAGTTTGCAGTCACTTCCTTGCATACTGCCTGCTGTCTCTGGGAAAGGTTGGCTTCCAGAAATACTCTATAGAGCCCACTGTGATGACTCAACTGCTGTAGTGACAGAACAGTAGAGGCACAGAAGCCATATTGTGCTATGAATCTGTCCTATGGTACTTGGCGCTGGAAATGTAGAGGTAATACAAGGCTTAAAATGTACACACGACTGGGTGCCCGTAGCTTAGCGGTTAGGGCGCCGGCCACATGCACCAGGGCTGGTGAGTTCAAACCCAGCCCAGGCCTGCTAAAACAAACAAACAAGCAAAAAAGAAATGTACGCAGACAGAAACTAGTCTGTGGAAAATCCTTCCAAAATATATCATCATATACAGAAGATTTTGTTCTCACTGATACTTAAAAAAATGGGATTTCTCTCCTGTTAAGAACATACTGGGGGGGAAAAAAATGAATGTGCTAGACATCGCAGCATACACAATGATAAGTGCATTATACCCTTTTATTCTTTTTTGGATGGAAATCCCATTAACTAGAATTTGTTAGAATCCTTACGTTTGTAGGGCACAAACCTACAACAGCACTGCAAGCAATGAGCATGTGTGTGAAGTCACAGGGTTTACAAATCTCACATATCGTCTCGGTCCGATAGCTCAGTGGTTAGGGTGATGGCCACATAAATAAAAATAAAAATAAAAATAATAGCTGGGCATTGTGGAGGGCGCCCGTAGTCCCAGCTACTTGGGAGGCTGAGGCAAGAGAATCGCCTAAGCCCAGGAGTTGGAGGTTGCTGTGAGCTGTGTGACACCACGGCACTCTACTGAGGGCCATAGAGTGAGACTCTGTCTCTACAAAAAAAAAATAATAATAATAAAAATAAATCTGACACATCAAATCATGTCTTACCATATCTGACCCATCTTGTCCTGACAAAGTTTCCCTGATTGTTGTGATTTGTGATTTTTTTTCATCATTTCAAATATATACTCACTTTCGTACATTATTTTGTATGTTTTTATCTTTTTTTTTTTTTTTTTTGAGACAGAGTCTCACTATGTTTCCCTCGGTCGAGTGCCGTGGCGTCACTGCTCACAGCAGCCTCAAACTCTTGGGCTTAAGCGATTCTCTTGCCTCAGCCTCTGAAGTAGCTGGGACTACAGGCGCCCGCCACAACACCTGGCTTTTTTTTTTTTTTTTGCAGTTGTCATTGTTGTTTAGCTGGCCCGGGCAGGGGTCC
The DNA here is from genome assembly GCA_963574655.1 of Perodicticus potto. Classification (NCBI taxonomy): domain Eukaryota; kingdom Metazoa; phylum Chordata; class Mammalia; order Primates; family Lorisidae; genus Perodicticus; species Perodicticus potto. Next base: position 10,288 of record CAUYRH010083235.1, on the reverse strand, counting down.
AACCCGCCAGCCTTGGTGCATATAGCTGGTGCCGTAAACACTGTGCTATGGGTGCCGAGCCTTGTTTCTTCTTAAAATAAGGCCCCACAAATTAAATAACATTTGGATCATATGTACAGGACACGGCCCTGCTCACAATGTATTTCCAACCAGCCAGTCCAGGTGGTTACACTATCAAAGTACATTTATAGTCTAACTGGTTCTCACCACCTATAATGCCACAATTCCGGTCCGAGCAGCCATCATCTCTCCATTAGATTACTGCAATAGTGTCTAGACCAGTGTCCCTGCTTCGTCCCCTTACCCCCATCTTCCCTTGTTCAGTCTATTCTCAACAGCGCAGACAGAGGTCTCCGTGTGACTGCTCTGCTCGGACTCCTCCAATAGCTCCCCATTCACTGGTGGCCCAGCCTCCATCACCTTCTCCTACTGCTCGTGTCCTCCTCGCTGTCTCCCCAGTGCCCCACACAGGATTCCCCTTCACAGGTTTGCACTGGCTGCTTCCCCTCCCTACAATGTTCTTCCCTCAGATATCCACGTGGCTTATTCTCTCACCTCTTTCAAGTTTTTGCTTAAGTGTCACCCTGTCAATGAGGCTGACCTTGACCTCCTCACTGAGAATTTTACCGTCTCACTCTCCCTTATACTCTTCATCCCACTCACCTGTTTTCTTTTTTTCCATAGGACTTATCACTATGTGGTTTGCTTTTTATTATATATAGGTCATTACAAAAGCCTTGAGATACACAGAAATCAAGAAATGTAAAATCCTGGCTCAGTGCCCCTAGCACAGTAGTTACGGCGCCAGCCACATACACCGAGGCTGGCAGGTTTGAACCCGGCCCGGGCCAGCTAAACAACATTAATGACAACCTCAACTAAAAATAGCCAGGCGTTGTGGTGGGTACCTGTAGTCCCTAATTGGGAGGTGGAGGCAAGAGAATCACTTAAGATCTAAGAGTTTGAGGTTGCTATTAGCTGAGACTCCAGGGCACTCTATCGAGGTAATATAGTGAGACTCTGTCTCAAAAGAAAAAAAAAGAAGAACAAAGAAAGGTAACATCCATGCAGGAGGAACCATATGAAGCCCTCCAAGTAACACTGATAAGCTGAGCAAGCTGAAACTTGCACAGGTGAATCAGAAAGGACGTTGTCAACTATGTTTCTTGGAAGTGAAATAATGGACCATAACCCAGTCTGTCTCAAAACTTTCGTAGTGACCCACATACTTATTATTTTATTTCTCTCCTTCTTCTAGAATGCAAAATCTATAAGCAGAGGAGTTTTTTGGGTTTTTTTTGTTTTTGAGACAGCGCCTCAAGCAGTCACCCTGGGTAGAGTGCTGTTGCATCACAGCTCACAGCAACTTCCATCTCCTGGGCTTAGGCGATTCTCTTGCCTCAGCCTCCCGATAAGCTGGGACTACAGGCACCCGCCACAATGCCCGGCTATTTTTTGGTTTTAGTTGTCATCATTGTTTGGCAGGCCCGAAATGGATTCGAACCCGCCAGCTGTGGTGTATGTGGCTGGTGCTTTAGCCACTTGAGCTACAGGCTCAAGCCAGGAGTCTTTTTTAAAAATGATTCTTTTTTGAGACAGGGTCTCACTTTGTCACCCTGGGTAGAGTGCCATGGCGTCATAGCTCAAAACAACCTCAAACTTTTAGGCTCAAGTGATCTTCTTGCCTCAGCCTCTCGAGGAGCTGGGACTTTACACGCATCCACCACAATGCCCAGCTATTTTTTGGGAGATGGGGGTCTCTCTCTTGCTCAGGCTGGTCTCAAACTTGTAAGCTCAAGCAATCCACCCACCTCAGCCTGTCAGAGTGCTACGATTGCAGGCGTGAGCCACCATGCCCAGCCATAGGAGTCTTTTTCTAATTGCAGCACTATTCACAATAGGTAAGATAGGAAATCAACCGAAGTGTCCGTCATTGGATGAATGGATGAAGAAAATGTGTGTATATACACAATGGAATATTATGCATCCATAAAAAAAAAGAATGAAATTGTGTCTTTTACAGCAACATGGATAGAACTGGTGGTCATAATATTAAGTGAAATAACCCAGTCACAGAAAGATAAATATAGCATGTTCTCACTCATATGAGGAAGGTAAAATAGTGGATCTCATGGAGGTAGAGAGTAAAATAACAGACACCAGAGGCTGGCAATGGTATGGGAATGGTGGGGGAGAAGAGAGGTTGGTTAACGAGTACAAACACCAACATGCAGCTAGATAGAAAAAAATAAATTCTAGTGTTTGTTAGCACAGTACAGAGATTATAGTTAACAATCATACATTGTATATTTCAAAATAGCTAAGAGAGAGGACTTGAAATGTATGGAGTTTTCTCAAAAACTGAAAATAGAACTACCATAGGATCCAACAATCCCATTACTGGGTATTTATCCAAAGGGAAATTTTATTCGGTGTTGTATCCCCAATACTTACTTAGAACAGTACCTGCTATCACCTGGTAGGCACTCAATAAACATGTTGAGTGAATAAATAAATGAACAAATAGTAATCCAAGCAGAGGGAAGGACATATGCAAAGATCCAGGTATAAAAGAATTCTTCAAGAAGCATAAATAAGTCTCAAGTAGGGCAGGCATGGTGGCTCACACCTGTACTCCTAGCACTCCGGGAGGCCAAGGTAGGAAGATTGCTTGAGCTCAGGAGTTCAAAATCACCTTGAGCAAGAATGAGACCATGTCTTTACTAAAAACAGGAAAATTAGCCAGGTGTGGTGGTATATGCCTATAGTCCCAGCTACTTGGGAGGCTGAGGCAGGAGCATCATTTGACCCCAGGAGCTGGAGATTGCAGTGAGCTCTGATGATGCACTGCACTCTCGCCTGGATGACAGAGTGAAACCCTGTCTCAAACAAAAAAGAAAAAATAAGGCCGGGCACAGTGGCTCACGCCTTGTAATCCTAGCACTCTGGGAGGCCAAGGCGGGTGGATTGCCTGACCTCACTTGAGTTGGAGACCAGCCTGAGCATGAGCGTGAACCTGTCTGTAAAAATGGTTGGGCATTGTGGTGGCTGCCTGTAGTCCTAGCTACTTGGGAGGCTGAGGCAAGAGAATCACTTGAGCCCAGGAGTGAGATTGCTGTGAGGTGTAATGCCACAGCACTCTACCTGAGGTGACAAAGTGAGACTCCGTGTCAAAAAAAAAAGATGGGGAAAGGAAGAGCAGAGAGAGGGAAGGTGCGAGGCGGGTGGGGCCTTGGTGTGTGCCACACCTTTTGGGGGAAAAACATGATTGTAAGAGGGACTTTACGCAATAAATGCAATCAGTGCAACATGGTTTCTTGTACCCTCAATGAATCGCCAACAATAAAAAAAAAAAAAAGAAAGAAAGAAAAAATAGATCAGAAGGAGAGGGGCTCAAGCTAAGTCTGGCAAGACAGGCAGAAACCAGAGAGAGAAGAACTCTGTAGATCCCACAACGAGGATTCTGAACTTCAGAACAAGGAGAATCCACTGAGGAGTTATAATCCAGGACATGATCTGATCATAGCTTGGAGAGATCTCTGGCAGTTGTGTAGAGAACAAATCCAGCGTGGGTTGGAGGTACTGGAGGCAAAAAGACCTTTTAAGAGGCTCTAGGAGAGGTCCAGGAAAGAGTGTGTGATTATCAGACTAGTTGGGGTGGAGGTGGTGGATATAGAGAGAAGTAGAAAGATAATAAAAATATTTAGAAATTAGAATCAAAAAGCTCTGAAGATGGACCATAGGAAGAAGGAGTTTTGATAAGAAGAGGGGATAGTCATCTGTGCTAACTGCTGCTAGGAGGCAAGACTGAGAAGTGTCTACTGGAATTTAGTGACAGGGAAGTAACTGGAGAGCTTGTTGAGAACATCTGCCACAAAATGAAGACGGTGAAAGTCAGTATGGAGTTCATTGCCAAGCAAGCAAGATCTGAAGAAACAGAGGCCACTTTACATTCAACAAAGCACTTAGTAGGCTGTCAGCACCTGCCACCCTCCACTCTCCCTCTGCGTATTCTGATGTTGCATAACTACAACTATATTGTAAAGTAAAGAAAATATGTTTACAGAATAATATCATAAGCAGTTAAATGTTTACTATTCCTTTAGCGTAGAATTTCTTAAAGTATTAAATTCAAATATTCGTGAGGAAAACAGCTGGTAGTGAATATTCAAGCTCCCAGAGGAACCCGTTAATGAATCATTTTTAAAGCTGGACAGTTTTGCACTTAATGTGTTGAAGGAATAGGAACACAGTCTTTTCTCAATTATCATTTTATAAAATGAATATAAATTTCCCATTAGTCAGTTTCCAAAATGGAAATGGCCTTTAGACATTGTGATAATAAATGTTTGTTGTAATAAATTCAGACATTAACCTAGTGTATAAAGAAGAAATAGAGTACAGAGCTTTCAATTTTTCAGGAAAATGATCTGTGGGATAGATGGTGGTGAGTTACACAACAATGTGAATATACTTAATGCTACTGAACGGTTCTCTTAAAAATGGTTACTATGGTACATTTTATGCTATGTATATTTTTTAAAAATATACACTTTAAAAAATATTTTTTGAAGAGATCACTCACTAATCCCACTTTTTTTTTTTTTTTTTTTGAGACAGAGCCTCAAGCTGTCACCCTGGATAGAGTGCTGTGGCATCACAGCTCACAGCAACCTCCAACTCCTGGGCTCAAGTGAGTCTCCTGCCTCCGCCTCCCAAGTAGCTGGGACTACAGGTGTCCGCCACAACGTCCGGCTATTTTTTGGTTGCAGCCGTGATTGTTGTTTGAGCTGCAGGCGCTGAGCCAGAGACTTAAAAACATAGCAAGCATGGCTCGGCACCTGTGGCTCAATGGGCTAAGGTGCCAGCCACGTACACCTGAGCTGGTGGGTTCGAATCCAGCCCGGGCCCGCCAAACAACAATGACGACCTGGGCATTGTGGCGGGTGCCTGTAGTCCCAGCTACTTGGGAGGCGGAGGCAGGAGACTCACTTGAGCCCAGGAATTGGAGGTTGCTGTGAGCTGTGATGCCACCGCCTCTATCCAGGGTGACAGCTTGAGGCTCTGTCTCAAAAAAAAAAAAAATAAAATAAGCAAACATTGTGGAGAGCCTTGTAGTCCCAGCTTCTTGGGAGGTTGAGGCAGGAGGATTAATTGAACCCAGGAGTTTGAGGTTCCTGTGAATGAGGCTGATGACATGGTACTCCAGCCAGTGTGACAAAGCAAGACTCTGTCTCAAAAACAAAAAAAGAAAGAACAAAGAAAAAGCTTTGGTGTTTAACTCAGTGATATCTGAATTTGAGGGTATATTTGTGTGTGCACGCGCAAGCCTGTGGGTGTGTGTGTGTGTACTGTAAAAAAGATCATGGCCTGATTGTCAGTGAATCCAGATTTCAATCCTGGTCTGTCCCAGACTCCCTGACTCATTGACTAACCTTAGGAAAATCACTTTCATTCTTTAAGCCTCAGTTTCCCCATCTGCAAAATGGCTGGGTCTCTGCTCCCTTAACATACCTCCCAATCTCAACCTCCAGGCATCGGGTTTATTTGTGTAAATTGTGCTTAGTGACCATGAGGGCAGGACAGGAGTCATTTCAGAGATAAAAGGCAGGTGGGAGGAAGGGGAGGAAGGCAAAAACCTGGCTTTGTTTCAGTCCATCTGCCCATGGTGTGAGGGTGGGGCAATGTCTTTCCAGAGGCATGTTTGTGAGTGTGTGGAAGTACCCAAGTGGTATGAGTGCCCTGCATGAATTCCCATATTTAGAACTTTGAAAGCAAAATAGTTGTATCCCTCCCTGGCCGTAGGTGGTTAGAAGACAGTGTGTTGGGGCCATGTTTCTGGTGTCTTGCCCAGGCACAGCCAGATCCTGTACCTCCCTCCTGGGACTTGGCTTGGGAACTGGATCCCCAGCAGGCCTTGAGGCTGGGGAGGAAAGGATTGGCAGGGAGTGTGTTCCCTCCTGCTGAATCAACCACTCTCCCAGGAGCAAACGGACTTCTGGAGCTCAGGGCACTTCTCTATCTTGCTCACAGCTCTTCCTGGCTCCTTACTAACTCCAGTCTGAAATTCACACTGCCATCCAGGTACCCTGTCATGGTGCCTGGGACAGAGTAAGTGTCCAGTAAATACTGGCTAGAGGGGTGAGTGAAGTTGTCCCCACCTACTCTTTTAGACTTCTCTGTACACACACTACATAAACACAACTCCTGTGCAAATAAACACACTCCAAACCAGCACCAGCTTTTCTGTTTCTAGGATTTTGCTCTTACAGGTTCTTCCACCTAAAGAGCCGCACTTCCAGGGTGGCGGCTGTGGCTCAAAGGAGTGGGACACCAGCCCCATATACAGGAGGTGGCAGGGTTCACACCCCATTCCGGTCAAAAACTGCAAAAAAGGTTCCACGCCTGTGGCTTAAGTGGCTAAGGCGCCAGCCACGTACACCTGAGCTGGCGGGTTCGAATCCAGCCCTGAGCTCAAACAATCCACCTGCCTTGGCCTCCCAGAGTGCTAGGTTGACAGGCACGAGCCACCAGGCCGGGCCTGTCTATTCTTCAGAACTAATTTAATCCGCAGGTTATGTTTATACTGAGGATTTACTATGTGTCTTTAACCTTCCAAGATGGACATCATTGTTATTCCCACTTAACAGCTGAGGAAATTAGGGCTCAGGCTGTTGAGGAAACTTCACCAAGATAACAGAGGTAATGAGTAGGTGCATATTTTAGTGTATTCATCCATGTCCAGAAACATTATATGCGCGTATGTGTACAACAATAAAAAATAAAAATTATAAAGACTACATTTTAAAAATGTGCAGTGTTTTTTTTTAATCTAACATAAAACAGTTTTTTCAGGATGAGGGTGGTGGCTCACGCCTGTAATCCTAGCACACTAGGAGGCCCAGGCTGGCAGCTTGCTTGAGCTTAGGCGTTCCAGATCATCCTGAGCAAGAGCAAGACTCCGTCTCTACTAAAAATAAAAAAATTAGCTGTGCATTGTGGTAAGTGCCTGTACTTCTAGCTACTTGGGAGGCTCAGGCAATAAGGTCATTTGAGGGCGGCGCCTGTGGCTCAAAGGAGTAGGGCGCCAGCCCCATATGCCAGAGGTGGAGGGTTCAAAAACTGCAAAACAAACAAACAAAAAAGAAGGTCGGGCTCGGCACCTGTGGCTCAGCGGGCTAAGGCGCCAGCCACGTACACCTGAGCTGGCGGGTTCGAATCCAGCCCGGGCCCGCCAAACAACAATGATGGTTGCAACCAAAAAATGGCCGGGCGTTGTGGCGGGCGCCTGTAGTCCCAGCTACTTGGGAGGTGGAGGCGGGAGACTCGCCTGAGCCCAGGAGTTGGAGGTTGCTGTGAGCTGTGAGGCCACAGCACTCTATCCAGGGTGACAGCTTGAGGCTCTGTCTCAAAAAAAAAAAAGAAGGTCGTTTGACCTATAGCTCAGTGGTAGGGTGCCACCCACATACACCCAGGCTGGTGGGTTCAAACCCTGCCCAGGCCTGCTAAAACAATGACAACTGCAACAACAACAACAACAAAAACAAAAACAGCTGGGCATTGTAGTGGGTGCTTGTAGTCCCAGCTACTTGGGAGGCTGAGGCAAGAGAATTGCTTGAGCCCAAGAGTTTGAGGTTGCTATGAACTGTGACACCACGGCACTCTACCCAGGGTAACACAGTGAGACTCTGTCTCAAAATAAATAAATACATAGGCTCGGCGCCTGTAGTCCCAGCTACTTGGGAGGCAGAGGCAGGAGACTCGCTTGAGCCCAGGAATTGGAGGTTGCTGTGAGCTCTGATGCCACAGCACTCTCTTCAGGGTGACAGCTTGAGGCTCTGTCTCAAAAAAAATAAAAAATAAAAAAATAAAAAATAAATAAATAAATACATAAATAAAATCAGTTTCTCAACCAGCCGATACTCCCATAAAGCAGCAAACTTCCACATGACAAGGACCCAAGAAGGGCCTTTAGAAGCTGAGAGTGGTCCCTTGCTAAGAGATAGTGAAAAACGGGGGCCTCAGTAATAACATTGGAAGATTAATTCTGCCCACAACTTGAGGGGGCCTAGAAGTCAATCTTTCCCCAGTTGAACCTCCAGAGGAGGACAGAGCTGTCCAACACCTTGACTTCAGCAGCCTTGTGGGATACTAAGCAGAGAACCCACATAAGCTGCGCCCAGAGTTCTGACTTATAGAACCATAACCTAACCTAATAAACGAGTATTGTCTTGAGGCAGTGGAGATTTGTCATACAACAATAGAAAATTAATACATATGTGTTGAAAAAGCTTTTTAATTTTTGGCATGACAATCAAGAGGCGGTTTAATCTTACTCCACTACATTTTCTTTTAGTACAAATATTTTTGTGAATTGTAATACATAATGCTATCATTGGGAGGAAATAATTTTTTCTTTTTCTTTTGTACCAGTCACATAGTTGAAATCGAGTAATTTGAACATGTGGGATGCAGGCTGCAGTGTATATATTATGTGTCAAATAGAACTTCCTACAGGAAGCTCTCCAAGATCTCGCTCTCCCAGATCTCTTCGGAAGGAAGTAACCTCTCCCTCCTGAGAGTCCCAAAACATATTGTTTGTCTGTCTCTCAGGGCACTGAACTCTTTCAGTTCACCACACACCCGGGAATGCTAGTTACTTTCTGGGAGACATACATTTTCTATATTTGAGAATCTCATTCAATGTAAACAGAAACATAATTAGAGATATTATAATACAGGGAGATAAGGGCTGGAATAGTAGACTGCACGTGGTGGCTCACACCTATAATGCCAGCAGTCTGGGAAGCTGGAGGATTGTTTGAGCCCAAGAGTTTGAGGTTGCTGTGAGTTATGACACTATGGCATTCTACCCAGAGCAGCAGAATGAGGCTCTATCTCAAAAAAAAAAAATAAAGGTAGGGGCTGGAACAGTGAGTAGGAGCAAAGTGCTAGGGGAATCCAAAATAGTGGGGGTCGGGGGGCATGTTAAGATAGGCTTCCTTGGAAGAGAGGACATCTGTGCTAGGCTTTGAAGGATGAGAAGGAGTTCGCCTTGGAGCAAATGGATTAAAAGGCCTGGAATAGGATTTCAAATCAGGAGCTCTGCTTCTGACTTGCTACACGACGTTGGGGTGATTCTCTGTCCTTCTGCTTCTCCATCTGCACAAGGGACCCTGATGAGGATTCCTTTGCTTGCTCACTTTTTTCTAACCGTGACTTTTTTATTTATTTATTTTTTTTTGAGACAGATACTCACTCTGTCACCCTGGGTAGAGTGCCATGGTAACATCATAGCTCACAGCAACCTCACATTCTTAGGTTCAAGCCATTCTCTCACTTCAGCCTCCAGAGTAGCGAGGACTTACAGGTGCCCGCCATGACACTGGCTAGTTTTTCTATTTTTAGTAGAGACCAAGTCTTGCTCTTGCTCAGGCTGGTCTCAAACTCCTGAGCTCAGGCAAACCACCAGCCTTGGCCTCCCAGAGTGCTAGGATTCCAGCGCAGAGCCACTGCACTCTCCCAATCCATGACTTTTTAAGGAGAGATCTGTCTTGTCTGTCTGCTTTCCAGGCTGTTGAAATACAGAATTGAAATAACAGGTGACAGAGACAAGATAGGTAAAAGGAAAGAGAAAACATGAAGCCTGTGGGAAAGGGTCTGGAAAATGGTGATGGAGAGTGACAGGTTGGATGAGCGAGGGGACACTGAGAGGCCATGGTGGGGTGTGAGGGACTGTGAGGACAAAGGGGACTGTGAGGAATTTTGGCATGGATGGGATGCCCTTTGATGTTAGCCTACAGCTATAAGTAAATATGTATACTAGAGTCTTTTTTTTTTTTTTTTTTGAGACAGAGCCTCAAGCTGTCACCCTGGGTAGAGTGCGTGGCATCACAGCTCACAGCAACCTCCAACTCCTGGGCTCAAGCGAGTCTCCTGCCTCCGCCTCCTAAGTACCTGGAACTACAGGCGCCCGCCATTTTTTTTTTTTTTTGGTTGCAGCCATCATTGTTGCTTGGTGGGCCCCGGGCTGGATTCGAACCCACTAGCTCAGGTGTATGTGGCTGGTGCCTTAGCCGCTGGAGCCACAGGCGCTGAGCCATGTATTAGAATCTTTTTTAAATTACATTTGGCTCGGCTTGGCGCCTGTGGCTCAACAGGCTAAGGCGCCAGCCATGTACACCTGAGCTGGCGGGTTCGAATCCAGCCTGGGCCCGCCAAACAACAATGACGGCTGCAACCAAAAAATGGCTGGGCATTGTGGCAGGCGCCTGTAGTCTCAGCTACT
>CAUYRH010083233.1:0-49797 GCA_963574655.1 Perodicticus potto | reverse complement strand
GTATCTCTGTGACATCTGTTATTATTTCCCCTTTATCATTTCTGATTGAGGTTACTAGAGATTTTACTTTTCTGTGTCTAGTTAGTCTGGCCAAAGGTTTATCTATGTTATTTATATTTTCAAAAAACCAACTTTTTGTTTAATTTTGTGAATGATTCTTTTGTTTTCAAATTCATTAATCTCTGATTCAATTTTGGATATTTCTTTTCTTCTGCTGGGTTTGGGCTTAGAATGTTCTTATTTTTCCAATTCCATAAGATGGCTTGTGAGTTTGTTGATGTGCTCTCTTTCTGTTTTTTGGATGTAGGCATGTAAAGCAATAAATTTTCCTCTCAGAACTGCTTTTGCTGTATCCCACAGGTTTTGGTAGCTTGTGTCTTCATTGATGTTATGCTCAAGGAAGTTAATGCTTTCCTCTTTTATTTATTCCTGCATCCAAATGTCATTCGGCATAAGGTTGTTTATTTTCCATTCCTTTATGTGGGGTCAAGCATTTTTGTTGAAGTTGAGTTCCACTTTTAATGCCTTGTTTTCTGAGAAGATGCAAGGTACAATTTCAATTCTTTCGATTCTGTTGAGGTTTGTTTTGTGTCCTAGGATATGATCATTTTTGGAGAACGTTCCATGGGCTGATGAGAAGAACATACATTCTTCAGCTTTGGGATGGAGTGTTCTATATTTGTCTATCAAGCACAGTTGTTCTAGGGTAACAATTAAGTCTCTTGTATCTTTGTTTAGTTTTTGTTTAGAGGATCTGTCCGGCTCTGTAAGAGGGTGTTAAAGTGCTATTATGGTGTTATGGGATATCACATTTCTCAGACTAATTAAGGTCTGTTTCAGGAATCTGGGAGCATTTAAGTTGGGTGCATAAATATTTAGAATTGAAATGTCTCCTTGTTGTATTTTTCTCTTGACCAATATAAAGTGTCCATCTTTGTCTTTTTTTGACTTCAGTTGCTTTAAATCCACTTGTATCTGAAAATAAGATTGCAACCCTTCTTTTCTTCTGAATTCTATTTGCCTGAAAAATTGTCTTCCATATCTCAACCCTGAGTTTTAAGTTGTCCTTTGAGACTAGATGTGTTTCCTGCAGACAGCAGAAGGATGGCTTACTTATTTTTTTTTATCCTATCAGCCAGTCTATGCCTCTTCAGTGGGGAATTCAAGCCATTAATATTTATTGAGATAATTGATAAGTGTAGTGGTGATCTTCATCTTATTATTTGAAAATTCATTGTTAGTTTTATTTTTTGCATCATTGTGGAAGCTAGGTTTTATCCTTTAGTTTCTGGGTGTTTACTTTGCTGGTGGTCCATTGTGATGGTCAGTGTGTAGAATAAGTCTAAGTATTTCCTCGACAGCTGGTCTTTTTGTGGCAAACTTCCTCAATGTTTGCATATCAGTAAAATATTAGAATTTCTCCACCAATTTTAAAGCTTAGCTTAGTGCTGGAAGTTCTAGCCAATACAATCAGGCAAGATAAGGAAATAAAGGGCATCTAAATGGAGGCAGAGGAGGTCAAACTCTCCCTCTTTGCTGATGATATGATCTTATACTTAGAGAACCCCAAAGACTCAACTACAGGACTCCTGAAAGTGATCTAAAAATATAGCAATGTCTCAGGATATAAAATCAATGTCCACAAGTCAATAGAGTTTCTATACACCAATAAAAGTCAGGATAAGAAGCTAAGGACACAATGCCCTTTCCAGTACCTTCAAAGAAAATGAAATACCTAGGAATATACCTAACAAAAGAAGTGAAGGACCTCTATAAAGAAAATTACAAAACTCTAAGAAAAGTAATAGCAGAAGATATTAACAAATGAAAGAACATACCATGCTCATGGCTGGGAAGAATGAACATTGTTAAAATGTCTGTACTTCTTAAAGCAATCTACCAATTCAATGCCATCCCTATTAAAATACCAACATCATGCTTTTATGACTTGGAAAAAATATTCTTTGTTTTGTAAGGAATGAGAAAAAACCCTGTATAGCTAAGGCAATTCTTAACAATAAAAACAAAGCCGGGGGCATCAGCCTGCCAGACTTTAGGCTATATTACAAGAGTGTAGTGATCAAAACAGCATGGTACTGGCACAAAAATAGAGACATAGACTTCTGTAACTGAATAGAAAACCATGAGATGAAACTAACATCATACAGTCACCTAATCTTTGATAAGCCAAACAAGAACATACACTGGGGGAAAGAATCCCTGTTCCATAAATGGTGTTGGGAGAACTGGATAACCACCTGTAAAAGACTGAAACTGGACCCACACCTTTTTCCACTCACTAAAATTGATTCACTAAGATGGATAAAAGGTCTAAATCTAAGGCATGAAATAATAAAAATCCTCAAAGAAAGTGTGGGGAAAACACTTGAAGATATTGGCCTGGGGAAAGACTTAATGAAGAAGACTTTTGTGGCAATTGCAACAACAACAATAATAAACAAAATGGGACTTAGTTAAACTGAATAGTTTCTGTACTGCTAAGGAAACAACAACCAAAGCAAATAGACAACCTACACAACGGGAAAGGATATTTGCATATTATGAATCAACAAAAGCTTGATAACTAGGATCTACAGAAAACTCAAATTAATCAACATAAAAAGAACCAACAATCCCTTATATCACCGGGCAAGAGAAATGAAGAGAACAGTCCCTAAACAAGACAGATGAATAGCTAACAAGCATATGAAAAAGTGCTCATTGTCCCTAATTATCAGAGAAATACAAATCAAAACCACCCTGAGATATCATCTAACCCCAGTGAGAATGTTGCACACCACAAATATCTCAAAACTGCAGAGAGAAGGAGCGAAAGGAATACTTTTACACTGCTGGTGGGACTGCAAACTGATACAACCTTTCTGGAAGGAAGTATGGAGAATCCTTAAAGAACTCAAATACAACCTCCCATTTGATCCTGCAGTCCCATTATGGGGCATCTACCCAAAAGAAAAAAAAAATCCTTTTATCATAAGGGCATTGGTACTAGATTGTTTATCGCAGCTCAATTCACAATCACCAAAATGTGGAAAGAGCCTAAATGCCCATTAAGACAGGAATGGATTAACAAGCTGTGGTCTATGTATACCATGGAATACTATTCAGCCACTAAAAAAGATGTAGGCTTTACATCTTCTGTATTACACTGGATGGAAGTGGAACATTATTCTTAGTAAAGCATCACAAGAATGGAGAAGCAAGAATCCTATGTACTCAATTCTGATAGGAGGACAATTGATGACCTAGTACATGATGGGGTGCAGAAAGAGGGAAGCGGGAGGGGGTGGGAGGGTCACAGTGTATGGCACACCTCTTGGGAATGGGTCACAATTATAGAGGGACTTTACCTAACAAGCGCAATCAGTGCAACCTGGTTCTTTGTACCCTCAGGGAACCCCTAACAATAAAAAATAATGAAATAAAATAAAATAAAATTTGTTGCAGGTGGGGTTAGGTAGAGAATTTAGAGATGGAGTTAATACTTCAGCAGTCAGTATTCCTTAGACTTATAATTGCTTAACAGGAGAGTTACCCTGGAGACTTTTCATGAAGTTAAGTAAATGCAAATACCATTTCAGACTCATTTACATTCAGAATATTGGCTTCTGCTGAAGGCAGCAGAGTGGCAGAGCATCCCAGCAGCCTCAGGTCAGGGTCCTTCTGTCTCCACACTTCTCACGAGCCTGGTTTCCTCAGCTGGAGGAAGCATTTTCAGAGGTCCTCGGAAGTGCACAGGCCTCCCCTCTATGAGGAGGGCACAGACGTCACGGTCAGGGGGAACCTGCCTCCAAATCTTAGCCCTGCCACTTAGAACTATGTCCCCACGGGCAACTATGTCACCCCCATGCCTCAGTTTCTCTAGACATAAAATGGAATAATGATGCTAGTGGAGTGGACACGAGGGCTCTAGGGGTCCAGCACCCAGGACAGAGCCTGCCAGGCACTTACCTGACCCTGCTCCCTCTGCAGCCCCACACCCAGTGAAACCCCCACTATGCCTTCGTTTTGTGATCAGCAGGACACTCCTTAAAACCCATCCTGACAAACACTTGAACCACACGAATGCCACAAAGATCAAATGAGCAGGATGATTAAACCTATTTTTCTTTTGACCCAGACAAGTAGAGCACCCTGTCCTTGGTCACAGAGCTAGCAGGGGATGAAGCCAGGGTGACGAGCCAATGGCAGGACTCCTAGCGCAGCCGTCCTCTCACCGCACCGGGGCTTTCACATCTACATTTCTCCCGCCACTCTTTCTTTGAACAGAAAGATTTTGATGGCAACACTAACCACATTAAGGGATTTAGAAGCAGATATCCGTTTTAATGTGGGAAGGAAGACATTGAGAGGTCAACCTTGGGGCTACTGAATGAACATTGGTAGCCCAGAAGTGGGGCACCAGGGTTTGGGGGTTCAGAGAATTGCCACAAATGACTCCACTGGACACTGATTGATTCAGCCCGTTTGCTCCTGGTCCACTTTGAGCTTGTTCAGCTGGCTGTTCCTCGTTGTGGCTGCTTCTCAGGAACGTGACCCCAGCTCTTTGGGATGGAAATGTGTTCACCCACTACCTCGTTAATTCCTGAGACTTGGTGTTTTTTTCTTTACACCCTCTTCTTTTTCCTTTCTTACCCTTGAAAATTCAAAACATTGTTGGGGATAAGACAAAGAATGCACCATTTCACCGCCATGTGTCAGGACCTGTAAATGTCATTTACCACCCAGACGTGTGTCTACAAGGCCTGCTGGGAAAATGGCCATGAGAGGGCTGGGGGTGGAGGTCAAGGTTGGGCCTGGCCAGCAGGACAGGCAGCCGAGGCATCTCATCAGCTCCAGGAGCTGTGTGTAAGGGTGACTTCATCCAAGTTCACGACAGTGCTGATGCTGATGCAATGGTGGCCCTTACTAAATACCTACTATGCGCATATGACCTTACGACAGCCCCACCAGGTAGACTCACAGAGGGTAAATTCCTCACCCAAGGTCGCACAGCTGGTAAGCGACAGAAATGGATCCAGTCCACATATGCTTTATTCTGGATCCCATGCTCTCTTTTTTTTTTGCAATTTTATGGCCAGGGCTGGGTTTGAACCCACCACCTCCGGTATATGGGGCTGGCCCCCTACTCCTTGGAGCCACAGGCGCCGCCCATGAATCCCATGCTCTTCACCACCAAAGCCCACCTTTGTTTAATTTCTCCCCAAATATAAATATAAAATCCATTTGTTAGGACTCCTCCTAGTCAGACTCTAAGCTTCTTACTTCTACACATAGTTTCCAGTTCACAAGTCCGTGAGAAAGATACTGTGGGGCTCATTCATAAATCAGGAGCCAGGCCAGGAGTGGCCAGTCCGCTTCCTGAAGGACATGCTGCCTTCAAAAGCGGAGGAAGGGCCCTGCCACAGGCCTTTCTGAACACCACATGCGTGTTCTGACCACAAGACCTGTTACTTTTCCTAGAATTCCAGACTGGACTGGGAAAAATGATGGAAAGGAAGGCGGTGGGCAGTTTGGGGACAGAAGGGGCAGCTGGGTAGGGCTCCCACAAGATTGGCCCCTGGGGAAAGGCCCAGAAGGAGATGACTAGACTCTCTGGACTATGGCAAGACCATTCCACTGGGAATGCCAGAGAGGCGACGTGCAGGGCTGTCATCCATCCTGGCTCACCCGTCAGGGGGGAGGGCACACAGCTGTGTACCCAGGACTCACCCAGGTTCCTCAGACACAGCGCTCTTTGAAGCCACATCTGCTACTGGAGCAGTAGGACAGCAAGAGACGCGGCATTAACGCAGGACCGCCAGCCAAGCAGCCGGCTCTCTAAGGTGCCAACGCCCATTCTCACAGGGCCTCTGCGGTGTGGGTTTTGTTACATTTCAGTCACTCTTTGCTCAAACTTCCTCATGCCCCACAAGGTGCCAGGCACATAAAAACAGAACACTGGTGGCGTGGATGACGTCAGCGTCAGTTGTGTTGGCCAGGGAGAAATTAATAGAAGCAGAGGCTTTCAACGAAGCATCACCTTCAATGAGTGTTGTTGCTTAAATACTGACAACCAGGAGCTTTTCTAGTAACCTAAGATCTAAGTCAACTCCTTGTGGATGACATTGCTAACTTGTTCTAGTTGGATGAACTCAGTTCAGTGAGCACTGACTAATATAAAGCACATCCTTTTCCAGGCATTGTACTGGACTAGAGAATAAAAGACGGCTTCTGTCCCCGAGCTGTCCCTCCTGGGTGCAGGACTCACAAGGAAGAAGGGCGGCACCGTGTGAGTGGCCCTCTGACCACAGGGACTAGGGATTGCGGGAGGGTGACCCACGGAAGGGCACAGCACCCGGCTTGCTGGCCCCCAGCCTGCCCTCTGGAGGAGCTGGTGGGTGACGGGAGATCTGGGCGCTTGAGTTGAGAAGGTGAAGTTGGGAAGGGCACCCGGGCAGAAACACCTGTGTGTGCAGAGGCGCATCAGAGCAGGGATGGCTGGAGATGAGAAGGCTGCCTCTTTCACCAAGTAGGCATGACTTTTTTTCTGATTACAAAAGTAAAGCAATTAGGTTGGGAGAAAGAAGCCGGGCATGAAAGAAAGAGTACATGCTGGCTGACTCCACATACAGGACTGAAGTTCAAAGGCAGGCAGGTCAATCCGTGTGGTCAGAGACGGCATGGAGGAGACCTTGGTGGGGTGCTGCCTGGCAGGGGGCAGGGTGGGGGCAGCTGGTTCCATGTCCCTACCACAGGACCCTCAGTGGCCGGGAAATCAAATACCACTTCCCCAGCTCCGATGCCGACACCCAGGACAGAGAGGCCCACCGTCCACTGAACGGCTACCCTGTGCCGGGGGCATTCTGTGAGTTATCTTTCTACATCACAACCACACAGCTGGGTGAATCTCAGCACACCTTTCTACAAGTAAGAAAAAAAACAAGGTCGACAGAGGCAAAGTAACTTTTCCAGAGTCATACGGCCGGAATTGGAAACTGAAAAACCCAACCTTTTCCTATGGACCCTCAGTAAACACTCCATGAGCGTCTTTTCCCTGAAACATAGCTCATTTAGGGCGCTTTCTAGCTCTCCCTCCTCTGTTCCCAATATCTGTTGCTAGGGTCAAAGAAGAGATGGGTATTTCAGAGAGGGCTAAAAATCTCTGCCCACTGTCTCAGATAATTTAATTTGTTGCTCCATCACCAAAAAAAAACAAGCCCCCCCCCCAGATATAATAATAACACCACGGCTGGCCATGTCTTGGCGGGGAGGAGTCCGTGGAAACCTTCCCGTGAGCAGATCACATATTTAAATGCAGTGCATCAGTTAGTAATCTGCTGTCGCCCCATCCTCCGAGAGCTGCTTTATTGAACACTGTAATTGCCTGGACGCTGTTACTCATTTCTGTAGCTGTTGCTATTAATTAAATATTTTTGTCAAAAGCTCCCCGTGACATTTCTTGCCGCATTCTTGAATATCTGATAAGCTGTACAGTCAGTACACTGGTACCCCCTGCATTTAGCTGATAGTCTTGTCCTAGTTTCTAACCCTCCAAACGCTAAAGAAATGACACAGTTTTAGTGGAATGAGGACTTCTATTGTTGCAGGGGTTGGGGTGGGAAGAGGGAGTCTAAGAGTGTTAGTGAAATAGACGCAAATGTCACGTTTTAGAGCTCACCGTGCTGCCTGATGCTGGAAATTGAACGAGAATCTCATTCAGGGGCTTAACCCATTCCCCAGGTCAAAGAAAATTTGGCCACTGGTTCTAATAACCCCAACCCCAGTGGAAAGAGGGATTTCGGCATTAGTTCAGTAATGTTTAACAGGCATCTCTGGAGAGGCTACGGTGTACCAGGCCCTGTGCTACGTGCTGAAGATACAGAATTTAAATAATAAAAATAAGTGAGAAAATGAACAAGTCTTCATCCTTAAAAAAAAATCATAGTTTGTTGGGGAACACAGGTGAGCCTACTGCAATAAAAGGTGTGCTTTAATTCCATGTGTGAACTAACAGAGGTGACAGCCGAGGGTGCAGGGCCTCTGACTGTCAAGACGGCAGGAAAAGGTGCAGGACAAAGGGACGGAAGTGTACGTAGAGCAGGTGCCCCCGCCGGGACAGAGATGAGACGCAGTTTGTCTAATGAGAACTGAGGGGCTGGACAGTCCTGTGGTCCCCCGTTGATCTAGGTAACATGGATGAAGACTTTTATTTTCCCCTTGAAAGAAGGAAAGAATTAAGGCCAGAGACCATGGGGTGAAGAGGACAATAAAGAGTGAGGCTGGGGTGTCTCCCTGCCCCCCACCCCACTTCATTTCTGGTCTAGGTTGGAGCCCAGAGAAATGAAGTTTGAAGCTGCAGCAGGTGGGGGCACACAGGCTGTGCTGTTGTGGGGTCCAGAGGCACAGGGGGCTTCTAGGAGTCGGGGAGCGAGGCTTCACCCCTTCACTGACCCCTAGCTTGCTCCAGCATCTCTAGGCCCAGCAGCTTTGGGGCACGAGGAGTGAGCAGCTCCACCTGCACCCTGGCTTCTGCTCAGCATGACTGGGGTGGCCCTGGACAGGCTCCGTCAGGGGGCTACAAGGCTAAACAGCATCCAGCAAGCGGGGGACGGGAACAGGGAGGATGGGGGCAGGTGAGATGTGGGCAGCCGTGAGTAGCACAGGCTGGCTTTAGGAGAACAGGTGAACACACACATGGAGATTCTTGGGGGTGGGGACAACTCTGGAGGGTGATGGGATTTGAGGGGGGAGGGGCTTTCCACTAGAAAAGTTGGAATGTATCTGTTAACAAGAGAACAAACTGTAATATTTGGGGGTTTAGTGATTAACAAAAAGAAAGCAAGAAAGAAAGAGAGAAAACTCCTTATACCTGTCATCCAGATCACAGGACCTTTGACACAAGGAGAGAGTGTATCAGCTGAAATATTAGATCCAAGCAGTGAAGTGAAGTGGAGAGAACACCCAAGGTCAGGAGATCTCACACGGGGCCTTGTTTTGCTGCTAACAGCCTGGCATTGAACCAGTCACTGTTCCATTCTGGGCCTCAATCTCCTCAACTGTAAATGAAAGGTAAGAACAGTTCTTTCCTGTTCCCCTGAGTCCACGATTCCAGATGAAATGTTAATCTTACAATCTTACGGGACACCGGAGCTTCCTAACACCAGGTGAGGGTTACAAAGTAAAGGAAGTCAAACAAAAGTGATAGAAGAGCAAAAAAGGAAGGTCCCCATGACAGCCAGGACTCACAGCCTCTGTGCATTATGGCGGGGACTTTGGATGAAGAACCCCAAGGCCTCCCGACCGCTCAGGAATTCTCAAGGACTCTTTTGGGGAAGGTGTGTGCAGGGGGAGCACAAAGGCAAGACTAGCCAACCATTTTAATGAGATTTTTAATCAATGCAAAAATTTTTGGCAACACTTTCAATGAAGGTGCCCAAATAAAAAATGCATCTATATTTAATGAGGCACTGTATTTATTATTTATGCAATAATAAATGTAGTTGGTTATTAATAAAATATTGCTCAGTCATTAATCCTCAATAAATATGGTTAGAGTAATTAGTATCAGAGTGACACAGAATACTTCATAATGAGAAGGTAATTTTCTCAACGTTAATGGATTATTCAAACAAACCTTAACTTGCAGTTATCAAGATCAAGGCCCTCTAGGGAGAGGGACTGGGGAGTTACAGTGTAACCTTGAAAACTTTGAAAGTTTAAAGACTTGAAAATGAGGCCAAGAGGGGTCCTTAAAATGCTATCGAGAGTCTCATGTTTCTCAGGAAAAAAGGCACAGAATCCCCCACCGACAAAGCACAAGTTTGAATCCGGGCATGATTTAGGGTTGGACCATTATGAAACTGCATGTCCTTGACAAAGTCATGCGTTTCTTTGCCCCCTGGTTGCTTCATTTGAAAAATGAGGGTAATGCTCTCTCCCATTTAGTGTTGTGGCGGGATAGAAAGATATACCCATTTCTTCCAAAAGTTCCTGCTGTCCCTGGCACGCAGATGTTTGATAAATGACGCCCCAAGCCAAATCCTGCAAGTAACAAGGTATATTCCATCAGTGTAGCAAAGGGGTTTGTAAGTCTGTTTCCAAACTTTTAGAAATGTAGCCTCACTTGTTGGGTTGAAATTTATAGTCTTCGTTTTTTGGTTTTTTTTTTTTTCCCCTTAAAATTATGTCTATCATTCACGAGCCCTTCCATCAATCCTTTCAGGTTTACCTAAGCTGTTTTCATAGACGTCAAATCACTTTGACAGCAACTTATTTTTGACTGTGACAGAAATAACACCGAAGGGAGGAAAAGAGTAAATCTGAGCATAGAGAAAACGGCATTCCCTTTCTAGCTCTGCATAAAAGTCAGCTGATCATTAATCTTGCCAGATTTGGTCTTATCAAATGTTGGGACAAATAATTTGTACGAGTCTATCCGATTTTATTTTATTTTATTATATTTATTTATTTATTTTTTGAGACAGAGCCTCAAGCTGTTACCCTATGTAGAGTGCTGTGGCATCACAGCTCACAGCAACCTCCAATTCCTGGGCTCAAGCGAGTCTCCTGCCTCCGCCTCCCAAATAGCTGGGACTACAGGCGCCCACCACAACGCCCGGCCATTTTTTTGGTTGCAGCCGTCATTGTTGTTTGGCGGGCCCGGGCTGGATTCGAACCCGCCAGCTCAGGTGTATGTGGCTGGCGCCTTAGCCCGTTGAGCCACAGGCACCGAGCCGAGTCTATCTGATTTTACCACGTAAGTATTTTGTGACTCCCTCTTTAAATGTGGGTTTTTAGAATTTTCCCTTTGTTAGAGAGATTCGTTGTAAAGCCAAGCCACTCTTAGGATGAATGGGGGGAATGTACTGGGCAAACCTGGAGAATCCAGAATGGGAAGGACATTCCAAGTGACGGAGTAACGTAACCCCCCTTAGGGAAATACTGGGGACAAAGGTTCAGGAGGGTGGGCCCGGGGGCTGCAGAAAGAAATTTTGTCTACTAGAAGCAGCCATCCGAGAGAGCAGTAACTGAATCCAGAATCAGGACCATTCGAGTCAGAGTTCACGCAAGGCAATCCCCTCGCTGCAGAGCGGTGAAGTTCACGGGTCCCCAATTCCATCTAACAACTATTAATACAAGTACATTCTGTATGCCAGACACCTGCTAGACGGGGTGATACGGAGCTACATTTAGCATTTTCCCCTCCAGAACCTTGCAAAGGAACAAACCCCTGAATTAAATCAGTGCCAGAAGAGCAACAAAATAATTTCTTTAGAAAACCCTCCATTCTGCCTGTCTTTTAAACAATAAAGATAGGAAGAGCAGGAGAGCCCTTTATAAACTCCTTAGAATGATCTTCCCTGTTTTGAGCTGCCTCTTTGCAACTTCTCCCTGCTCCTTTTAGAAAGTATGCATCCTGCTGGCGGCAGTGTGGTGTTTATTTTTTTTATTTATTTTTTTCTTTGTTAGGCAGTGTGTTGTGAAGGCATGGAGGGATAGGATTGTATAGGCCCGAGAGACAGAATGGGCGGGATCCAGAGCTTGATTCTGCCACGTCTCAGCCTTGTGTGTGACCTTGAACAATTTACTTAACACCGAGGCCTCCGCTTTAGTCCTAAGTTGGGATAACAAAGGCACCTTTAAGAACTAGTTTCTTTTTTTTTTTGAGACAGAGCCTCACGCTGTCACCCTGGGTAGACTACTGTGGCATCACAGCTCACAGCAACCTCCAATTCCTGGGCTCAAGTGAGTCTCCTGCCTCCACCTGCCAAGTAGCTGGAACTGCAGGCGCCCAACACAACACCCGGCCATTTTTTGGTTGCAGCCGTCATTGTTGTTTGGCGGGCCCGGGCTGGATTCGAACCCGCCAGCTCAGGTGTACGTGGCTGGCGCCTTAGCCCGTTGAGCCACAGGTGCCGAGCCAAGAACTAGTTTCTTACTGCGACAAATAGCAACAAGACTTCCTCTAGTAGTTCGAGGAACAAGCACACCTGTGTTCATACTCTGACACATCACCCGGCACACAGGAGAGGTAGGATAGGTGCAAATTCCTTTCAGCTGGGGAGATGATTTTAGGGGGATTTTAGGCACCCAGATCCACCGTTGCTGTTTCATCTCGGACATTAGTAACAGAGTTTGCACTTGTTCCTGTTAACCAGCGTGTGCATGGGTTATCAATTTCCGCTGCCCTGGCTCTCGGGAGCAGGGCTGCCTTTTATCATTCATCTCCCCTTACGGCAGGGAACTGATCCCACCAAGAGAGATTTATTAATAAGCGCATGGACTTTGTTGCTAAAAAGCCATCGAACCTCTTCTTTAAAAACGTGTGCCCCTGTGAATATATCCATATACATCTTTCATTCTCACCATGATTGTCCAAGACCAACCCTGCCAGAAGTGGAACGTGTCTACGAGCTGCCATTTAGTCATCACCTGTGTGGGACCAGGATCCTGTGCGGGGTGTCCTAGAGACGTGACTTCTCCTACTCTGTAGGACTCTCAGAAAGGGCTGTCTAGGGAACTCTGCACTTTGGTGAGACACGGAGGGGGTGCAGGCCGTGGTTCTCAGAGTGGGGCCTGGACCAGCGGCAGCCCCTGGGGCCTGTTAGAAATGCACATTCTCAAGTCCCCACTCCAGAGTCACTGCCCCCAAAGTCCCCAGGGTGGGATCCAGCACTTGGTGTTTTAACAAGCCCTTCAGGTGGTTCCGCCATGCCTGGAAGTCTGAGGGATTTGTCAGCGGTCCCATAGCCAGCAGGTGGGGGGTGGAACTGGAGCTTGAGTCTGACCACCAAGCACGGCCTCTCTCAACCAGGGATCATCTCCCCCTGCCCCAGCAGACATTCAGTGATATCTGGAGACAGTTTGGGTTGTCACAGTTAGAGAAGGGGAGGTGGGACTGGCTGCAGCCAGACGCAGTCAGGGATGCTACAAGGACAGGACAGCCCCACAATAAAGGATTCTCCAGCCCCCCGAGGGTCGGGCATGCTGAGCTGTGTGGTCTTCTGCTTTACTCTGCCTGCACTTTCCCATTACAAGGTGCAGGGTGGTGGGGATGGGAGAGAGAGAGAAACAAGAAGAGGCAAAAGAGGAGGAAGACTTAGGAGAGAGAAAAGGAAAGGAGGAAGGGAGAAAGGAGTTAAAGGAAGAAAAAGTGGGAAGGATAAACGGAGAGGAGGGCGGGAGGCAAGGGAGGAGACAGGGAGGGAGGGGTGAGGCCCGGAGGGGCCCGAGTGACTGATTTCAAGAGAGTCAGCGGGAAGGCTGGCCCTGCCCTGGGACAGGGGGACCCTGATGATCAAAAAGGCCATTTAAAAATCATTGTGCTGGAGCCTGGGAGCTACAAAGAATGGAAATTAAGTCTCCAGTACATCATGCTTAGGGGAACTTTGGGACGTGAAATGTATTTACAAAGTAATGTGGCATTTCAAAAGCATGTTGTCCTCTGATAAGCCAGGGTCTGGAACCAGGTAGAAAATATTTGTATGGACAATTACCAGACTGGAACAGCCGATGGATGTGATTTGTAACTCGCTGCTGCTGTATTTATTTCAACAAATTTCAACACATTAACATATAGACAGACAGACATTGGTCCCCATCCCTTGCCTGTGATAATTTCTCCCCGGCACGAGCTCCAGTTCTGCTCTCTCTTTTCTCCCTTGATTCTTCTCTCTTTTCTTTAGTAGCTTCAATTCTCTGCCTTCCTCTCTACCTCCAGCTGTCAATCTCTTGCTCTTCCTTTTCTCTTTCAAGTTTCTTCTCATCATCCGTCCCTTTTCTTCTTCTCACCTATCTTCTCCACGGATTCTGCAATCTTCCTATTTTCATTATTCTTCACTTTTCTCTAAATCATTCTTATTTTTTTCCCCTCTCCCAATCCCTTCCTTCCTTCCCTTTTCTCATTTTTTTCTTGATTTCTCTCCCTTTTCTTTCTTTGCACCCTCAATTTTTCAGTCCTTTCCCTTGACCCTCACTTGTTCCATCTACTCCCCCCCCCACACACACGCTCACTTGTTCCCATCTCAATGATGCCTTAGCAGCCGTCACCTTCCAGAAAAAGGACTCTTTGTCTGAACCACACCTCTCCTAAATTCTCAGCTGGCTGAAAGAAGCATGTTTCTACGAAGGACACAGTGTCACTTCGTGTGTGTGCGTGGGGGGTGTTCCCATACATGACGGAACAAAAAGGCTGGAGACGCCCTCCACCTCCTAGGACCATCATGGCTCCAGTCTCCACCTGTTTTTCTGCCTATCACAGTAATAGAAAGATGATCAAAAATTCAGAACTTAATGCTCTGGATGTCTTACTGCTTAAGATCCATGTATCAGTTGCCTGTGGCTACACTAACAACCTCAGTCCTGGTGGCTCAAAGCAACAAAAGTTGACTTCCTCACAATTCTGGAGGTTGGAAGTTGAAAATCACAGGGCAGAAATGGTAGGCAGAAAAACGGCCCCATCTCTGGATATGATATGTTGCCTTATTAGGACAAAAGGATCTTTGCAGAGGGAATTAAGCTAAGGACTTTGAGAAGAGGAAATTATTCCAGATATCCCCTAAATGCAATCACAGTTTCCTTACAAGAGACAAAAGGACATTTGATACAGACAGAAAGGAAAAGGCGATGTGAAGATAAGAGGCAGATGTGGGAGGGATGTGGCCACAAGCCCAAGAATGCTGGCAGCCAGAGCGAGCAGAGGCAGGATCAGATGTTCCACCAGATTTGTGGAGCACAGCCCCACCTACACCATGCTGGTGGCCCTGTGATTTTCGACTTCCAACCTTCAGAATTGTGAGGAAGTCAACTTTTGTTGCTTTGAGCAACCAGGACTGTGGTTATTTGTTAGTGCAGCCACAGGCAAGTGATACATGGATCTTGAGCAGTAAGACATCCAAAGCATTAAGTTCTGAATTTTTGATCACCTTTCTATTAATCTCTGACTCTCTACAAGCTTAAAAAGTGGCAGGACCTTGTGCTGAAACCTTAGAAGCTTTTCTGTCATTGTTTATCTTTAAGTCTGTGGCTATTCAGCATATTTTGGTGTCTATAAGCTATGAGTTAATTCTATAGCTCTTCAAGACAGTACATTACTGGCAAGAATGTGGGAAAAAGATAATGTTTATGCATCCTTGGTGGGAATGTAAATTAGCACAGCCTCTGTGAAAAACAGTATAGAGAGTTCTCAAAGAATAATAAATAGTAGACTACTTATGATTCAGTCACCCCACTACAGAGCATCCATGGAAGGAAAAGAAATCAGTATATCAAAAAGATCCCTTGGGTGGTGCCTGTGGCTCAGTGAGTAGGGCACCAGCCCCATATACCAAGGGTGGCGGGTTCAAACCCAGCCCCGGACAATCTGCAACAAAAAAATAGCTGGGCGTTGTGGCAGGTGCCTATAGTCCCAGCTACTTGGGAGGCTGAGGCAGGAGAATCGCCTAAGTCCAAGAGCTGGAGATTGCTGTTAGCTCTACACCACAGCACTCCACCAAGGGCAATAAAGTGAGACGAAAGAAAGGAAAGAAAGGAAAGAAAGAAAGAAAGAAATCCCTGCACTCACATGTGTAGTGAAGCACTGTTCACAGTAGCAAAGATACGGACTCATCTGTGGACAACTAAACAAAGAAAATGCAGTATGTGCTCACAGTGAAATATTATTCACTCATGAACAAGAATGAAATCAGGTCCTCTGTAGCAACACAGACAGAACTGAAGCCATTACCCTAAATGGAGCAAAGCAGACACAGAAGTCAGACAAAGTCACAGGCTTTCATTCATAAGTGGATGCTAAAAAAGCTGGAGACACTAAGCTCGGCGCCTGTAGCTCAACGGGCTAAGGTGCCAGCCACATACACCTGAGCTGGCGGGTTCAAATCCAGCCTGGGCCGGCCAAACAACAATGATGGCTGCAACCAAAAAATGGCCGGGCGTTGTGGTGGGTGCCTGTAGTCCCAGCTGCTTGGGAGGCGGAGGCAGGAGACTCGCTTGGGCCCAGGAGTTGGAGGTTGCTGTGAGCTGTGATGCCACAGCACTCTATCCAGGGTGACAGCTTGAGGCTCTGTCTCAAAAAAAAAAAAAAAGCTGGAGACACAGATCAGAGAGTCGGAATTCAGATGAGAAGCGACAAAGGTACCATGTGCGTTATTTGGGTGATAGACACCCTGAAGGCTCTGGCTTGGCCACTACCCGTGTAACACAATTGTACTTGTACCCTATGCATTTATAGAAATAAAAAAAGATAGTACGTAGTTCGACCTGCCTATATTCTGCCACTTTTTACAGACCCGTCAGCCTTTCGATAACACATTCTTTTCTCCCCTGGTCCAGTAAGATGTTGAAAGAAAATACAGGCTCTCGCTCGTGGCTCCTCGTGTGTGAGGTTTTGCACGGTTGTTACACCTCTCTGAACCTCTGAGTCGTGATCTCTAAATCAGAGAGAACAGCTTCCCTTTAGTTACCTAAAGCCAAGCAATCAGCAGATATAAGCAGCGGACACAAGGTCTATTATACAGGAGGATCCACAGCATTTGAAGTAAATGAACGCCTTGATGGCAGATCCATGGTAAAGAACACATTATCTAACAAACACAGAAGCAAAAATAAGGGAACCAACACATAGTTGTCCCCTAAATTGGGGCAAATTATCTGAGGGCCCTTTCCTTATCCTATCTAAGGTGGTGACTACACTCCCTGCCATGTCAGTCTGTGGTTATAAGGATGAATTAAGATGTGTGCTCCTGGGTGGCACCTGTGGCTCAAAGGAGTAGGGCGCCAGCCCCATATGCCAGAGATGGTGGGTTCAAACCCAGCCCCAGCCAAAAACTGCAAAAAAAAAATGTGTGCTCCTGAGGATGTCTGTTGGACAGCATGTTACTGTTGTTACCATGGTTATTACTGGCAAAGATCATCATATTTGTGTTCATTTTATTATGTGTGTCTTCATGGCAAGATCACTTAGTTCTTGAAGCTTCAAGTGCCCTGTCTATGAACCAGGGGTAACTGT
Source organism: Perodicticus potto (assembly GCA_963574655.1). NCBI lineage: Eukaryota > Metazoa > Chordata > Mammalia > Primates > Lorisidae > Perodicticus > Perodicticus potto. The sequence goes on along the minus strand of CAUYRH010083233.1, from coordinate 32,792 downwards.
CCCTCCTTCATGGGTCACGGTGTGGCTTTGGTGACACGGCATATGTGACGGTGGCTGGCATAGTGACCACAGCCCGGTAGAAACCCCTAACAAGCCCTTTCTTTTGGACTGTTGAATATACCGTGCTCTTCTAGGCTTCACTGACAATAGAAACCTCAAGAAGCCTGAGTTTGATGCTTTTCTTCACTGACACGTTTTTAAAATAGGTGGCCCTCAATTTTATGCAAATCCAATTGACACTCTTTAAGATTTGCATTGTAGAGGGATTGACTTCGTTTTACCAGATAATTCATCATTTAGCCAAAGTGCTTAAGGATTTCTTTAAAAGTGCAATTCCTTACATTCTTCTAAAATAGGATTCAAATGAGGAAGTTTTCATTAACCCAGTTTGTTAAGGTCCCCTTTATTACACAGAGTGCACCTGTGTGGGTCAGGATGGTGCTGCTCTTTGTGTGCTGGCTTCGGTCTTCAACCTGCTCCTCCTGCACCCTGGGTCCATGTCAAGGCCTTCAACTTGGATGGACAGCCCACTGGGTCATTGCTTCCTGACTGGCATCTGTGGCTGCTTCCTGGGCAGATGGCCACGTAGGAAATGTTGCCGGTCATCACTGTCAGATGACGCTCTGAGCACCTGTTGGCCTTGAAGTTTACACACAGGAAGCGAAACTGACAGGGCCCCTTCTCCCAGCCACTCTCCAGGTTTGCGCTGCGTGGTTCTGAACCCGGAATCCATCTCTCCTTTAAGCCAGGCTCTGCCTTCCTCAGTCACCCCAGGTGAAGTCTGAATGATCGGAGGTGGGGGTCGGAATATCGGGGAATGCATTAGCATATGTTATTTCTCCCAGACCTAGTGCCAGGCCATCCGGAACTGAGAGATCACGGTCTCACGCCAAGGCAGAAGAGCTCCCTACGGAATTAGAACCAAGGAGCAGGGGGGAACGGGCAGAGGTGAGCAGGAGTAACACTTCACACTGCGGAGGGATCCAGGGGTTATCCCGGAGGCTCTCCCACTTACACACCTGCCTTTATTCTGCACATCCACCCCAGAAATGTCAGGAATAATACATGTGTATTATTAGACATACATTATATAATGCTATACAAATGCACATATTTTTCCCATTTGCAAACATTGAGGTTAAGTGCCCTGATCAAGGTCATGCAGCTAGTGGGGGGCAGAGCTGAGATTCACAGCTATGACTCGAGGCAGGGCAAGGCTAGAGGTGCTGATCTGTTTGCCATTTGAAGCTTTTGGTTTACCTGAGTGGAAGTCCCTCCCCTCAGACTGTGGTCCATCAGAGGGATGCAGGTCGGCTGTGGGGACAGGGGGCAGGGGTCTCTCATTAATGAGGCTGGACACGGTGGGGAAAGTGCAGAGAACTGAGAGCTGTGACCGCGCCTCCTGGACAGGTGGCCCTGCTTAACATCTGAATCTCAGCTATCTGTGAATGTCCCCGGTATAGCTGTTGAGCTGTAGAGACTCCAATGAGATTATCCCTGGGGAGAAAAAAAGTTTACATAGTGCCTGGAGCAGACTGAACACCTGAAACATACTCAGCCACATTGTTTTTTCATTATCATTTCACAGAGGATCTGTGAGAAGGAAAGAGGTGGCCAAGGGCCACCAAAGAGAGGGTACTCGTCCTTTACAAAAAAGGCAAGCGTGCATCAGACCCAAAACCAGCCTCCTGACAAGTGGAAAACAAACACAGTCACACCCACCCTGCTTTTTGGTTTTGGGTTTTAGCCACAGAGTTACACTTCCTTCCACCTATAATAGAATTTATATCACAGCCTTCTCGGTCATTAACAAGCTTTTTGCTACATACCATTGTCCCTGTTTTCCAGACCAGCAAACTTAGGGTTTGGGGGGTTTTTGGTGGGGGGATTGTATTGTATTATTTATTTGTTTAATTAGACTTGAGTGAGCTCCACGTTCTCCTTACAACTTCATTGTGATGCACTTTTCATATCACAGAATTTACCCATTTCAACTATACAAATCAATGGTTTTTACTAAATCTTCCCAGTTGTGTAACCATCACTATAAATCATTTTTGGAACATTTTCATCACCCCGATAACATCCCTCACGTCTGTGGCCTTTTAACCTGCCAAGGATGAAGCAAACTGGGAAGGGCAGAGGGTGAGAGGAGGCCTCTCCAGGCAGAGCAGACGTCTGTACCTGCCCCGGCCTGGGCTGGAGTGTGAGGCTGGGGGCGGGAGGCTCATTGTCATTCAGGACACGTGAGGCTCATCCCTTCACAGCCCTGGGAAGCTCGTAAGTGTGTGGCCAGAGGACATCCCGCTTCTGTTACAACTGCAGCTTTACTGAATCTTCTTTGAAGAGGAATCAGCAAACATGTTACATCCTCGTGGGATCCTCGGTCCGGATACCCAGACAGCTGCCATGGCCAGGAGGGGTCTGTGTGCTGGCCTTGGTAAGAAAGAAAAAAAAATCTGTGCCTCAAGATGCAAGGCCAGATAGGAATACTGAATAAGACATAAATAGCAAGCTCCCCTTTGATCGTTCAGGTCATGAGCGCTCAACTGTACTCCTGCCATACTGATAAAATGGTAATAATAATGATAATGCCCATTGTTTAGAAATCACTTTGTGGCAAGGCATTGTGCTGAGAAATCTATGTCCCATCTATTAAAATATTTAATTCTCATAAGAACTCTTTGAGGCAAGTACAATTATTTTGCCCAGGAGAAAACTAAGGCTCAGAGAGGTTAAGAGATGTGCCCAGGTACACACAGCAAGTAGGTGACAGGAAACCTAGTTTACTGAATGTGGCTCTGCTTTTCCTAGGTAATATACGTGGCAGTGGCAAAATAGTGACAGGGAAACACAGGACCAGCATGTTAAGAGTTTCTGGTCTGTGTCCCTAACTAGGTCTTCACTTAATTCCCCTGGGAGTCCCACGAGAGCAGGGTCATTCTGTTCCCCATTCCATCCTCGGCACCTGGTTCAGCGCACGGCACCCAGAAGTCGTCAATAAATATTTATCCATTTGCTGATGTCCAGCCTGCATCATGAGCGCTAAAAGACGCTGAAATATCCCGCCCTTATTGCTCAGAGGTTGCACGACTGGCAAGTTACTTACTTGTCTGTGCTTCGGTTTCCTCATCCGTGAAAAGAAACATAGCAGAACCCCCAACGTCAGAGGACTGTCGTGTGCACTAAATACGCCTGGCACCTTGCCCCTCACGTGTGAGCACGCTGGACCCGCTGCCTCTTCCAGGCTGTAGTGACACCCCCATTGCAGAAACAAGGAGATCTAGGGTCACAGAGGTGACTAATTGCACAGGGCCAGAGGGAAGAAAGAAATCGAGGCAGGGGCATGAGTTAATATCGCTGGACTCCAAGACTCCAAGGCTTTTTCTTGACCTTACGTTGTTCTGTAAATGTTTGTTGACTGAAAATACTGCAGGGGAGAATGCTGACCCAGAGCCGGGAGAGAAGAGACTGGTGCTCTCCAGGACAGACACCTCGGCCCCAGGAGACAGGAGACTTCTCACCCTGCAAATTCTAAGCAGAGGGAAGGATGCTCTGACGGACGGACTGGTTGCTGTCTGGCAGGTTCCTCCCCCTGCTCCCCTCCCTCAGGACTGTTTTTGTGAAGGTGAAACAGCGAATTCTGAAAGGGAACCTGGAAGAGCTGCCCTCCCCCATTGTTATGCAAATGCAGCACAAATTGGAGTCTTAAATCTGGCCCTAATGATGCCATCCGGCTTTGTCTTCCAGCTTCCCTGACACCCATTCCGAGAGGCCCCGTGCAGATGTTAGTTCATTATGTACACCAATAACTCACTCCACCTCTCAGCGAGGTGGGCCCTGAGCAGCCACCAAACAGCCCTGACAGCGGCGGGAACGCGCACCCACCCCCCCATGAAAGATGTGTCATCTCAGCTCTTTGCGGCCCACAATTCAAGCGTTTTTCTTTTATCAGGACCCAAGTGAGTGACTGGCAAATCCAGAAACAACTGCGGATCCCACAAAGAGGCTGATTAAAAGCTTACTTGAAATTTGGAAAATAATAATTTTTTAAAACGATAACATTATAAAAAAAATCTCAACACGCACAAAGAAAACCAATTTAGTTGGAGCCAATCCTTCATCTTCAGAAGGATTAGAAGGAAGGTTCTGCTTTATGCTAGATGTTCAGCTAATTCTGCAGCCCAAACATATAACAGCCTGCTAATTATTCTTTCAAGCTTCAACATGTACTTTATTAATCTTTTTCCGCCACTTTAACAGCCACAGATGTAGACTTAATTCAGTGCGTGAGCAACGGAACTTGTTTAAGTTCAGCGTGTCAGCTGCAGCTTCTGTGTCTGCTGTGCCAGGCAAGCCACCGCGGCAGAGCTCAGAAATCCGGGTCCCGTCAATCACATCTGGCAATGTCCTGTCTTTAACACATTGCAGCCAGTGTCCTCTGGAGAGAACACTGCGGCCTCTGTGGCGACCACCAAGAGAGTGCTAAAGGTGCTGATAATAAGTAACACTGTCTTCTCCTAAGGATCTGGAAGGTGTTTGCTCCTCATGACCCATCCAAATGAAAAACAGTCACATAGACATTACGATAAAATACCAATTACAAGGAAATTAACACTTAGAGTTCAGATTTATTTTTATGCTTTGGGGACAATACTTTGCGCTTATACATATCTGTCCATCCATTTATTAATTTATAAGGGAATAAATTTCTATGACTAAGTCTTTTTTTTAAGACAGAGTCTCACTATGACGCCCTGGGTAGAGTGCCAAGGTACCATCATAGCTCACAGCAAGCTCAAACTCTTGGGCTCAAGTGATTTGCCTGCCTCAGCCCCTTGAGTAGCAATACCTGGCTAGTTTTTCCTATTTTTAGTAGAGACTCTTGCTCAGGCTGGTCTTGAACTCCAGAGCTCAAGGAATCAACCCACCTCAGCCTTCAAGGGGGCGAAGATTACGAGCGTGAAGCACCTCACCCGGCCCACCGTAGCTCTGAAGGACCTCCAATTATCAAGCATTGTACCTTGGCCTTAGGCATGTGACGTACGAATATCCTATTCTTCAGGAGACAGAAGATGAGAAAGATAATCCTTATATATGGAGTACCTACTATGTGTCAGACACTGTGCAGGTTTATGGGATAATAACCCTTATGCCCTGAGAGGTGGGACTACCTCCATTCATTGATGAGAAATCTAAAGCTCAGAGAGTTTGAGTCACTTGCCCAAGATCACACAGCTAGGAAATAGTGGAGCTGAGATTCAAGTCTAAACCCCTCCATTTCTAATTTAGGATTTTTTTCCCTACCACCAAATGATAAACACTTAGGATGTTTGAATCATGTGATGAATACTTGTAATGCAAGGTAGGGGTAAAAACTGACTGAAAAACAAGTAGGTAAAACATGGCCACTTAGAGGGAAGAGAGAATGTGACCAGCTGGGAGGAGGTGGGAAGAGGCCTTCCAGGAGAAAGCAGATGGCCTAGGGCTTAGAGGGGTCAGCACACAGTGACTAACATTGACAAGGACATCTACAGGGTAGGGGGCAGTCTGAGCAAGGACACAAGGCCGGAAGTCACGGAAGAGGATCCGGGAGCTCCAAGTAGCTCGGGGTAAGGAAGAAGGTAGGTAGGAATAAGGTTAGAAACGCTGTGTGGTATCAGATGGCAGAACTTCTCATGCCACATAAAGCATTTTTCACTAAAAAGATCACGGAAAATTGGCTCCATATTCAACCCGTGGAAGACTTAGAGAAATATTTATTTTTACACCATTCTAGGACATACCAGTACGGTTAAAACACAAAGTGCCGTGTTGAACATATCAAAATCCCAGCAAGGCATCTGAGATCAGAAGTGCTAAGTTCAAGTTCAAGTTCTTCTACTCAGCAACTCAACCACCCTGAGGCCTCCCCCCCACCTTTTTTTTAAAGCCATGTTGTGCTTTGTGACTTACATTATTCTAAAAGACTCACTGCTGTAGGGAAGGGTTGGTCACACACCAATCACAGAGCAGATCAATTAGTGGGAACATTTAAATCCCACCCAATATGTGTCATTCACACACCGCATATTCCAGAATCTGTACACACATATCTACTCAAGTGAGCCAGGCTCAAAAACACAGGCGTCCATAAACTTCACGTTCATTGCACGTGAACTTTATGCCCACCCTATACATGCAGAGGTTCTCTTTTCAGCCCTAGAACAACTCCGAAGGTAAGCAGCATTACCCCATCTTACAAATGAGGAAATGAATATCTCAAGAATTTAATGAACCATGACCAAGATCCTAGAACATAGGCGAACTCAGTTATCTTGCATCACTATTCACTATTGCCTCACATGAATTTAAACTGGTAGTTCTCTATCTGTGCGCTGTGGAACCCTTTACAGGTGTCTCGGTGAACCTTGCACATTGTTCAAACTCCATTTTTGTGGTATATCACACACAGTCAGAAGAATGCCAAAATAAGGGCATTGTGGAGCTCACACCATATACCACTGCAATTTATCCTACCTATTTTATAGGATAGGTGACTGTTTATGGGATAAAATTAGTGCTTGTGAAGACATTTTGCAAATATTGAGTATTGTAAGAAAAATACTCTGGTCGCCTTTCAGAGGAAAAGCTAAAAAAATTTCTTGATAATATTACTTGTTTGTATATTTGTTCTTTATTTCCTACTATTGTGAAATTTAAACTCTTCTGTTTGTCTATGACACCACCATAGCATGGAGCATACTCAAAGTTTGGTGAATTAAATTACTTTCTCTTGTGTTTTATAATATCGAGGTTGGTACAGAAGTAATTGTGGTTTTTCTATTGTTGAAATTTGCCATTTGGTACTGGAATATGTACTTAAATAAATGTGAGTACGTTACAAATCATTGTAATGCGTGTTTCTCACTTTTTTTTTTTTTTTTTTTTTTGCTGATTACTAATTACTTTCTGTTTTTTACATTTATTGTGGACAAAGAAATGATGTTAGACAAAAAGAAAGTGTGAGCAATTTTCTTATTCAAGTTCAAAATGGGTCCGAAAGCTATAGAGACAATTTGCAACATCAACAACACATCAGGCCCTGGAACTGCTAACAAATGCACAGTGCAGGGGGGTTCAAGAGGTTTCGCAAAGCAGACAAGAGCCTGGAAGATTAGGGCGCAGTGGCCGCTGTTGGAAGTTGACAACAATCAACTGAGAGTGATCATTGGAGCTGATCCTCTGGCAGCTGCAGAAGTTGCCTATGAGCTCAGCATTGACCATTCTACGGTTGTTCAGCATTTACAGCAAATCAGAAAGGTGAGAAAGCTCAAAGGTGCCTGTCCCATGAGCTGACTGAAAATCAGAGCCATCGGCATTTTCAAGCGTCTTCTCTTATCCTATGCAACAACAATGATCCATTTCTCAATCTGGACTGAGACAGATGACAAAAGTGGATTTTATACAATAACTGGTGACAACCAGCTCACTGGCTGGACCAAGAGGAACCTCCAAAGCACTTCCCAAAGCCAAACTGGCACCAAATAAAGGTCATGGTCACTGTCTGGTGATCTGCTGCGGGTCTGAGTCACTACAGCTTTCTGAATCCCAGCAAAACCATCACATCTGAGAAGTCTGCTCAGCAAACCGATGAGATACACCAAAAAGCACAACTCCTGAAGCTGCATCCGCCACCGGAAAGGACCCAGTTCTCCTCCACGACACCCAACCATGCGTCACACAACCAACGCTTCAAAGGTTGAACGAATTGGGCCGCCGTATACAAAATGTTGCCTCATCCACCACATTCACCTGACCTCTCGCCAACGGACTACCACTTCTTCAAGCATCTCAACAACCTTTTGCAAAGAAAACACTTCCACAACCAGCAGGATGCAAAAAATGCTTTCCAAGAGTACGTGGAATCTCGAAGCACAGGTTTTTGTGCTACAGGAAGAAACAAACTTATTTCTTGTCGGCAATGATGAGTTGATTGTAATGGTTCCTATTTTGATTATCAATGATGAGTCTGTCTCCATCTAACTCCAGTAAGAGTAGCCCACATCACAAAATCCCAAAATTACAGATTTTGGCGTGGACGTGGAGAAAAGGGAACACATCTGCACTGCTGGTGGGAATGCAAGCTAGTATGTTCCTTTTGGAAGGAAGTTGGGAGAACACTCAGGGATCTAAATGTAGACTTGCCGTTTGATCCTGCAATTCCTCTTCTAGGTCTATATCCAAAGGACCAAAAAACACTTGACAATAAAGATATTTGCACCAGATTGTTCATTGCAGCTCAATTCATAATTGCCAAGTCATGGAAGATGCCCAATTGCCCATCAACCCATGAATGGATTAATAAATTGTGGTATATGTATACCACGGAATAATATGCAGCCTTAAAAAATGGAGACTTTACCTCTTTTATGTTTACATGGATGGAGCTGGAAAATGTTCTTCTCAGTAAAGTATCTCAGGAATAGAAAAAAAATATCCAATGTACTCAATACTACTGTGAAACCAATTTATAATCACTCACATTTGCATATGAAAAATGAATCACAATTATAGCCTAGGATGAAGGAGGGAAGGGGAGGGAGAGGGGAAGGGAGGGGTGGGTTGATAGAGGGAGGGTCAGTAGGGGGACCACACCTATGGAGCATATTGCAAGAACAAGTTGGATCTATTAGGTGTAGAACACATCTTAATGCTGTAATTGGGTAAATGTGGTGGAGGCTATGTTGATTAGTAGCATGTAAACACTCCAATTTGTACAATTAATCAACACATCGAAACACATAATGGCATAAACGTATGTATGATCTATGTACAAATGACTTAATTTAAAAAAAATGATGTGTCTGAGTCTAGTTATGATTTAAAATTCAAGGTCCAAAAGTGCAATTACTTTTGCACTGACCTACGTAATAATGATAGTGATGACAGCCACTAGGATTTGTCGAGCATTTACTATGTGCCACACATCATGTTAAATGTTTGGCATTTACCAATTCTTTTAACCTCTATTAACAATGGTAGGCTCTAGCCTCTACTGTTATTTTCTAACTGTAGCCTCTACTGTTATTTTCTCTGTTTTCTGGGTAAGGTAACAGACACAGAGTTGAAGTGGTTTGCCCAGTTCACAAAGCTAGTTAGTGCGTAGCAGAGCAGGGATTCCAGCGTAGGCAGCCTGTGTGTGCCCCCAGTGCTAAAACTGTAACTTACCCAGCATGTGGGAGCAGTCCTGAATTCTTCATAAGCTCCATCATATTCAATACCTCATCTCACCCTAACAACCCTATCATGTGGGTGGTATTATTCCCACCTTAGAGATGAAAACACTGAGGCCCAAGGCTGCATACTTGATTGGGATGTAGCTGTGCTCTTTTATTACACAAGAAAGCATGGCATTTTGCCTTCACTCAGGAAAAAATACTCATATCTGACAAAATTCCAAGAATTCTCAGAGCAATTACAGAGTCCCTTGCTATAAACACAACAGAACCTTCTCCAAAGTAGCACACATGCTTGGAGGAGCACACACATAAAAGCATAATTTGAACACTTGTCAGCTTTACCCCCTTGTTGCAAGAGAAGAAGAATGTTTATGCACCAAAAAGAAATCTAGCTGCATTTCCCAGTTTAATTAGTTTTGTCAAGTGCCTGCAGTATGATTTCCATGTTAATTTCCCCATATCCCATTTCAGTTTCTTTATATTCCACTTCAATTATTTGCTTAAAAATTGAGAGAGATACAATGACTGTGTTCAAATTTCACTTGACTCAAATAACATTTACTGATGTTCCATTACTTGCTGGCCCTGCAGGGCTCTCAGAAACACAGCATTTGTGCTCCTACCCCAACTCCCTTGCCCATCACAGACATGACTAAACGCCCATGCCCATCACAGACATTACTAATCTATCAGCCGTTCTCTCCCCCATCTCACATTTCCTGGGAAATAGAGACCTCAAAATCTTACTCAGCCTGGATTTCTAGGCAACAGAAACCAACTGGTTGATGCTGACATGGGAAAATGAAAACTCTTTACTATCCCAGTGTTGGATGATTTTTTTATAAATTCCCTTCCAGTTTAACTCTTAGGAGGTAGTGGTATCTCTGTTTTTATACAAGAGATAACTGTGGCTCACAGAGGTCCTATCTGAATAATAGTGATTAGCCTGATGAGAAATCCTTCCAGCCTGTTTTATTTAGCCTACCAATCGTCCCTAGGTCTTCATTATCTGGTCATTTGGGGGTGAATCATGAAAGGGAATAAGGAAAAATAGTTTCTACTTTCTATAAACAAGAAGAACCAATAAGGAAAAATAGTCCAGGCTAGACTAACTCTACGTGCTAAATAAGTGTTCTTGTGCCCTCATGTGGAACAAACTTTATTTCTGTACTTTTATAAATGAAACTGTCATGTCTAGAAGGGGTCCAACTGATAAAGTCATCCAAACTCTTTTTAAACAAAGGTCCATTATCATCTCATATAATCTTTATATCTGTCTTTGAGGTAGCCCTTATTAACTTTATTTTATAAAGAATCTGAGGGAAAGAGTAGTTAAGTAATTTGCCTCAGGTCACATGGCTAGTTTCAGTTATGCAGTCAAGTTTCTGACTCAGATCTTTCTACCTTTAACTCTGGAATTGAATGGTAACACCCCTTTTTTTCTTTGAGTCTCCAGAGACTCAGTCCCTTGGGGTAGAGTGCCATGGCCTTATAGCTCACAGCAACCTCAACCTTTGGGCTCCAGTGACCTTCCGGCCTCAGCCTCCCAAGTAGCTGGAACTACAGGTGCCCACCATAATACCTGGTTAGTTTTTTTAGAAACGAAGTCTCACTCTTGCTCAGGCTGGTCTTGAACTCATGCACTCAAACAATCTACCCACCTGGGCCTCCCAAAGTGTTAGGATTACAGGCATGAATACATTTTTTTCCAATCTCCTCTCTCTTTGGAATATTTAAGGTAGCCTATCAAGCAAGCAATAATTTATTTCTTCTTCTGCCTTTTTCCTTCATCCCTTCCATCTAAAACAAAAATTTTTTTTTTTTTTTGCAGTTTTTGGCTGGGGCTGGGTTTGAACCCACTGCCTCCAGCATATGGGGCCAGCGCCCTATTCCTTTGAGCCACAGGCACCGCCCACATATAAAAAATTTTTTATTGAGCACATATACATGTATATATTTTTAACAAATAGATAATTGTTTGCATATTTAACAAAGTTCCCTGGGCCTTGTATAGAGACTTTGGAATATAGAGATGAGTCACAAACAGCTGGTGCTCTCAGGGAACTTACAGTCTGTTGTGAGAAGAACTGACCAGTAAGAGGTGATTAAAATGCAGCGTGGTCCTGACAGCACTGACCGTCCAGATAGCACAGATGAGGAAGCGAACACTTGAGTTCCAGAGCCACTCAGAAGTGACCAGGGTAATAAATTATGGCTGCTGAGACAAGCAGGCCCCAAATCTCAGGGCTTAACACAACAAAAGTTTCTTGCTGGCATTGCAATCTGCAGGGGGTCGGCAGGCTGTAGGTATTTCCCCGGGGAGCCTTTGAGGCTGCTTTCATTCTACAGCTCTGCCATCCTTGGGGCCTCTTCAGAGTTCTCTCCTATGTTCCCCGCATCTGGACCTCTTTATGAACTGAATATTTATGTCCTCCACAAATTCATATATTGAAACCCTAACTCCCCATGTGATGGTTCTAGGAGGTGGGGCCTTTGGGAGGTAATTAGGCCATGGGAGTGGAACCCCCATGAAAGGCATTAGTGCCGTATAAGACACGAGAAGCTTGCTCTTATGGTTAGGGTTAGGACTCTTCACAGTCCACCACATCCACTCTGCTCTTTGGTGATATCTTAGTCGGTTCAAGCTGCTAAAACATATTACAGACTGGGTGGCTTCACCAACAAATATTCACATCTCACGGTTCTGGAGACTGGGAAGTCCAAACCCAGGTGCTGGCAGGACTTGTGTGTGGTGAGGGTTCCTTCCCTGTGTGCAGACGGTCTCTTCCCTGTGTGAAGAGGGGCCTGCTCTGCTTTCTGTCATGGGGTGCAACAAGAAAGGCGCCGTCAACAACACTCCTGGAATTAGCTGTGTTATTTTTACTCCAAAGTGTAGCTCAGAGAAGTTAAGCAACTTGCTGAGGGACACACAGCAAAGAAATGGGAAAGCCAGGCTTTGCACACAGCTCTGTCTGACTCAAGGCTCACGATATTCTACCATGTCATATTTGATCAAAGGAGTTTGCTCTTCAAAATTGGATTCTTGAGGATTATAATAAGCTTGTTTCTACCTAGGGAAGTAAAGAAGAATACTTAAAATACATGCATATCTGTGCGAGGTTACACGGTTCACTTTACCCTAGAAAAGCAGTGGAGAATCTCAGGCAGAGAGACAGCAAGGAAACCCTCTCACCATGCGGTGGATATGAATTCCCCAGAATCTCTGCGTGTGGTCCTAAGTCACCGCTGCGCTCTTTGGGAGGGCAGGAGTGTGAATTCGTGGGGTTGCACGGTTTGCTTTGGGGCAGACAAGGACAGAAGGTGCAGATAAACCCCTGGGCCCTGGGTCTTGCCACCAGCACCTGAACGAGCTTCCTCTAATCCTATCTTGCCCTCATGCTTTGTTATTGCTTCTTTATACAGCGGCCTCTGCCCTGCCCATGTGAGCCTCATGACAGCAGATTGAGACCGAGGTCTCCCATCTCTTCCAGGGAAGAGCACGATGGTGCCAGGCACATGGTAGACGTTTTATGAACTTCTCCTTAATGAATGACCGAATGGATGGCAATGGAGTGAGGGAATCGATTTGCCTGGCTGAATGCGGGAGGGGTGTGGCAGACAGGCCTAGTCCCTAAGAAAGGAAAGGACAAAAAGAAAAAAAAAAGAAGAAGAAGAAGAAGAAAGGAGGGGACATGAAACAGTAACGTGAGCTTCTGTGTGGCGTTTGATAAAGGTCTGTGAAAAGCTCAGGGCTTGCAAACCTACTGTGAATTTCATGCTTTTTAATCAGCAAAACTGCAAGCTCCTTTGGTGAATCCAGACAGAGAGCCAGAGAGCAATGAGACGGAGCAGGGAGGCAGCTGCCCCTGCTGCCCTGGCCTCAGCCGGTGCCCTGACACGGAGGCAGGGTCCCTGCCACCTCAGCCCGCACCCTCCCATTGCCCTGCAGAACAGCTGTGTTTCCTTCACATCGGGCCTGGCAGCCCTGAGGGTCCACACCCTGCACACCCCTCCCCTCCACATTCTCATCTCCTTCTCTCCCCTCCTCTTTCCACTTGGCCCGCAGGTCTGACGCTCACATCCGTGTCTTGGCTCTGGAGTCCGGCTCTGCTCTCTGGTCACAATTTGTACTTCTGATGGCACGACCTTTGGCTTCAACAGGACAAACATCTTGTCCAGTCCCGCCCAATGGCCAAGACTGGCTGTGTCAAGCCTGTCTAGAACAGGGCCCCGTCTCCCCGGCTTCCGCTGTTTCCTCCCTGGGACATTGTCAGCAGCCCTGTTTGGGCTCCCAACATCTCCGCCTCCCCAGAAAGATCTGTCTACTTCTGTGGCTGTTCCATCCTGGTTACACCTTAAAATCGCCTGGGCTGCTTTGTAAAAATCCAGTACCCAGGCCTGTGATAGATTCTCTTTTTAAAAGTGTCAGGGGTCATTCAAATGTATGGTCAGGATTGACAGCCACAGGTCTAAGCCAATCTGTCAATTCCATTTCCCTTACAAGAGCCCAGGCCTGGGACTAAATCCTGGACCAAGAGACACCAGGGCAAGCTGGGGGGCAGGGGGTCCAAGAGACACGGCCCCCTCTGCAGCAGGCTGTGCCGCTTCCAGATGCCATGCAGGGAACTAAAATCAGTTTCTTCCCATCCCACTCTACTCCACCATCTTCAAAGCCTACTAGCTCCTCTGCCCCAGGCTGCTTGTGATCCTTCCCTGCTACAAAAAGGAAGCGGAAGTTCCCTGCATCATATCTGGAATTGCCACCATTGCGTTGAGCTGCTCCAACTAAAACCCCCTGAGCCTCTATTGTCTATGGTCAGCCATGTTCTGTCAATCCTCCCTATAAAATATTTCTCCACCCTCCAACCGTCAGCACTCTGTGCCAGCAGCAGCACCAGAACTGAGCCTGTAACCATGAACAAGCAGATGCCATTCCTGCCCTAAGCATGAGACAGGATACTTGGTGCACAACAGCTAACAGGTAGGGCGTGTGGCCACGGAGCCCCTGCCAGGTGCCTGCCTCCACGCCATGCCCTTCACAGTGAGGGCTGCGATCTTCAGGGCACATCCAAGCGCAGCTGTGACTCTCTCTTATTTGTGGATAAAGAATGAGGCTAAGGAATTCTGAGCCCCTTGCCTGTGTGGGCAGCACCTTCACAAGAGGTTCATCTGTCTCTATGCCAAAGCCCAGGCCCTCCTCACCTCCTAACCCCTGCCTGTCCAACCCTGATGTGGGTTGGCTTTTCAACTGCATTGCCACTTCAGGAATTCTCAATCAATCAGTTCCCAGAATGACACCTGGATCTCACTTTGCAAAAAGCCCATAACAAACATCTCATCAGCACGAGGGCTGTGTAATTAGGCTCAGGTTATTAAAATATCCCATGTTGAAATCAGGCGTTGTCTGTTCTCTGCCAAAGGGGGCTGCACCTGTGCCCAGGCAGGGCTTTCTCCCGCAGAACAATGAAAACCCAAGTGCTGGGGGCCGTCAGCAAGACGCTCCTTTCAAAGGCGTGCATAGTGGGGAAGCAAGGCCCACACAGAGCTGAAGTCCCCGGCTGTCTGTGTCCTGACATCTGCCTCTCATATTGCCAATCTGGAAACGGGAGGATGCTGGGGGGAGCACAACCCCGGAGCAGACCTGGGTTCAATCCTGCCGCTGCCTTGGGCAAATTACTTGCCCTCCCCTTGCTGCTGCGCCTTACCACCAAACAGGAATTGTACCGTCCTCCTCCTAAGGTCCGGATAGAAGGCCATGATGCCTGCAGGAGTGAGGGCATCACTGTGGGGACTAGAGAACACCTGGTGACGGTCAGACGCCTTTCTGCTGTGGCTGCTGTAATCACAAGTTCTCCACTGGAGGCTCTGGGGCTCATGGCAACCCCTTTAGGTGGGGCCAGCCGAGAAGGGTATGTCGAGGTGCTCTGAGTAGGTCAGGGACCCGGCCGTCCTTGGGGCTGCTGCTTTCTCTGTTCCAGATAATTCTGCTAACAGTCATGCATTTCATATTACATTTAATTATTATTGCTCTTGGGGGTAATCATTCCCACCTTACAGGTAAAGAAACTCCAGTGCAGAGAGCTTAAGCAGCAGCCCACGTTGAGCAGGTGGTAGAGGTGGGACTTGAACTCAGGTCTGCAGGCTCCAAAGATGCAGCACTTCACCACGTCACCACTCGGGCTCCGTCTTCAAACTGTCCTATTTCCCATCTGCTGGGTCACTGCCAGCACGCTAAGATAGATAGTCCTTGTTTTATGCCATGCGCTCCTGCATAGTCCTCTCTGTCCCCCATGTTGGGGGTTCTGCTCATTCCTGGCAGGTGCCCCCCCCTCCACTGTCACAGCCAGCCACTGGAAATGACAATGTTCTGCCTGCCAGCCAGGCTAGCTAAAACTTAAAAGAGTTCCTGTTTATAAAAGGGCAACTAATAACCAGATACTGTGCTTGGTACTTTAATGTAACTTAGTTAATTTCCATTATAACTAAATAACAAAGTATTATTTTTCAGAGAGTAAAGCCACAGCTCAAAAGATGATTGTTACTAAGTGCCCGGGTGGACTTGAAAGGTGAGACTCTCTGCTTTTGGCTCCATTAGCAATGGTTTTGTTCTGTCCCTCTCTCTGCCTTGGTCTCTGACGCCCTCTCTCTCTCTGCCTCTCTGCCTCTCCCCCTCCTTCCCTCACTCCTGTCCTCTCTCTGGCTTCCCTGCAGTAGCTGGGGCTGACCCCCAGTTACCAACATCAGTTATCTAGTCTATCCTGATGCCCACAGGCTCGAGAGCCCCAAGCTCCCCAACGATATTGGGCCTGTTCCCAGTGACCAGCCCGCCCTTCCTGGACCCACCAGAGCCCTCTGCTCCCTCCCCAGCCTGTATGCAGAAGGCTTTCACCACTTCCTTTCCCCTTCTAGGATGCCTATTTTAGCCAAGGGATTTAGTATGACATAAAACTACAGGCTTTTGGAGCGATTCATTGTGGGCATTTATCCAGATGCTGGGACCCTGGAGATCCAGATGGCAAGAAAAGGGGCGGGATCAGCTGAACTGAAGTTTCTAGGCCAGGGATTTACGTAACAAATGTTCATGAGGTGTTCAGACTCCAGCCACAATGCACATTTGTAGCTCCCCCAAGGATTCTGCTTCCATGGGCTTGGCTGATCTGTGCTTTCTGCAAAGGACTATCCCTCCTTCACCAAGCTGCGTTTTTGTTGGGATTTTTCTTTGGTCTGGCAAACCCTCACTATTGACACTGCAGTCCGCAGGAACTTTGCTGTCCCCAGCCCCCACTGCAGGTGGGAGTTCATCCTCATTGTGTCTTAAAAAAATATATATACTTTATATATGCTTACTGTGCTTTGAATGTCTTTGGAAAATAATTTAATGATCTTTAAAATTTTTCATAGCACACCTAAGATCCTCTTATGACACGCCAGTGTCCAGGGCACACCAGTTGAAAATCACTGGTCTGACGGGTGACACAGATCAGAAAGCAATGAAGACAGTTTGAGGAGCAAGCAGGGCTGTGCCGGGAGCTGAGGTCAACCTGTCACAACTGCAGCTGGGGACACTGTGCCTGTGGCACTGAAGATGCCCACTTTAAGTTTAATTGACGGTGGTACTTGCAGTACCTTCTTCTGGATTTAGTGACAGTGATGGGGTCAGGGTTAGTTAAACATGGCTTGAATATATAGATTCTTCTTTCCTATAATCTTTCCCAGAAAATCTGATATGCACTGTCAGGCATAGCTCCTGGCCCACAGTAGATCCTGAAATAGTCATAGAATAAACTAAGACTTAAAAATGACTGAGGAACACGGTGTCTGATCTCAGAGATTGTTGAGTGGCTATATGAAGGAGTATGGTGAAATCCCTATGCCTGCCCCAGGAGCTGGGGTGCCGAATAAGCAAAACTTCAAAGAGGTCTTCACCACCATCTCAGCCTGCCACAACGACCCCAACCCCCTTCCTGAGTCTGCAAGCAAAGGGCAGCCGCTTTTCAACATTCCTCAACAAGCTGCCCTTCACTAGACCACACACAGGACTAGCAAGGCCTGGGGTTGCCATGGGTAAAATGGTGCTGAGTTTGCCGCCTTACGCCATAGTTATTTGTTTCCTTAGGAGATGAAAGTCTGTTTTAAAATATCTGAAGCAATGTATCTTTGCAAGCATGGGAGCATTCATTCCCTTTAACTTTCAGTCTCTACTTACGTCCTGATTAATGGCTTTTCTGGAATTGAAAGGCATTAATTGTTTTCATCATCACTTCCAGTTTCCAAACCCACATCGACATTTCTCTCTCCTCCAAACCCTTTCTGGACTTCCTGAGAAGCCACAAGCAGAACTGTGTTGCAGAATTCCCACGGGGACAATTCAGAATAAGAGATGACGCATAAAAACAGAGAGAAATTCTAATCGTATGATTACTGCCTTAGAGATCTGGTGGGGGAATTAAGGTGTCATTTGAAAATATTATTATTATTATTGGGAGAAGCAACATGATACAATGGAAAGGCCGGGGATTTGGAATTAGAAGACCTTATTTTAAGTCTTAGCTCCCCCGAAAACTAGCTGCATGACCTTGAGATGGTCACTGAATGTCCCTGGGCCTCAGTTTCCTCATCTAAAAAATGAATGGCACAGAAATGATGACCTCTAAGAGGATCCCCAGCTTTAATATTCTGAGATGCTAAAAAGATTTAGGTCATTTTGACAGCCAAAAAATGAAGGGTGATTCAAACTACCAGGGCAATTCATATTTTATTCATTTTTAAATTATGGAAAAATTCCTTTGGCCAGCTTGGAGAGGCCCAATTCGCTGCTGGAACAAATTCTCAGACCTTCAAAGCTATAATGTTGGGTATCAAATTTAGAAAATAGAAAAGGAATAAAATTGTGCTTTCATGTCCATAGCCTCATTAACAACTTTTACCTCATCAATAATGTCACCTGGTTTTCAACCCCAGAAGGAAAGAAATGTAATATTTAGCTCAGGAATAAGAGAATAAATTAACATTTATTGGCTATAAAGTATAGATTACTATTTATGAAGGACCTATAATAAGCTGGATGCTAAGCCACAGATATTTCTTCTATCATCTCACTTCCTGTCTATAACTGGACCATGAGGTAGTCTTTGTTTTCTCTATTTTATAGATGAGGCATCTGAGACCCAGTAGGATGTAACTTGTACAATGTCCTATAATTAGTAGGTGAACTTGAACTCAGCTTTGTCTGTTTCATGGGCCATTATGTACCTACTGTGTCACTTCTGGAGTATTTTTGCCTAGGAGAGAGCTCCCCATTAGTGGAATGAGTCAAGCAGCAGTTAGAGGGGCTTTAAGAGGGGGCCTGTGCTGGGAATAGAGCCGGAGTGGGGGACACGGTGACCCCTGAAAGTCCCTTCTAGTCTGAGAGCCGATGATGTCATAACCTGATGTCACTGCAGGTGAAGGAACAGGAAGCAAATATCACTAATCCCCCAGAGAAGTTGCAAAATATGTTTTTTTTTCCTTTTTAATGTTACCCACAACTATTTTTCTTTTAAGAAGAATAAGAACTCTCTCAGATTCAGGAAAGCCCGCAGCCTATTTCCCCCTACTATTGTTTGATTCTTTCGGTACAGGGAAAAGAATGTGTGAACTGGTCGTGTGAGCTCACATCCACGGCTTAGCAGCTTTGGGTAAACCTGGTGCAAATGCAGCAGGTGGTGAAGACCAGCTGTCCCTCCAGGCCCGATCTTTCTAGCGTGGTCTTCATACACTGGGCACCTGCTTTTGACCTGCATAGCAACTTACCCTGTTCCAGTCACCGCTCTAAATGTTTTTCATAGATCAACTCAACTAATTCTTAATAGCGATAGAGGTCCTCAAACTACGGCTCACGGCCACATGCAGCAGTGTGAATTGTATTTGTTCCTGTTTTGTTTTTTACTTCAAAATAAGATATGTGTAGTGTGCATAGGAATTTGTTCATAGTTTTTTTTTTTTTTAAACTATAGTCGGGCCCTTCAATGTTCTGAGGGACAGTGAATTGGCCCCTGTTTAAAAAGTTTGAAGATGCCTGCTAGTTACTTTATTGCTGCTGTTTCAGGAATAAGGAAGCTGGAGGTGAGACAGATGAAGAAATTTGCTCAAATTCACATGGCTAGCAAGTGGTAGAACCAGGGCAGAGATCCGATATTCCGATAAAACTCCAGAAGGAATACTTCTCAAGGGAAGTAAGGGAATACTCACTAATGAGAATAGAAGGAGAACCGATGGCTTACATGGAAACATAAGAAGGAAGTCAGTATGTGAGTACCTGGAGCTGGGAAAAGGTAGGAACAGCCAGGAATGTGGCCAAGGGACCAGCAGGGAGTGGTGATGGGGGGCACCTGTCCCGTCAGGGCAGAACTGGCCCCAGAGAATGGCAGTCCAGGGTCAAGTGTAGGAGCGGTATCAGGGAAAGACTGGAAAATTAGGAAAGATGGGCAGTGCCTGTGGCTCAGTAAGTAGGGCGCCAGCCCCATATACAGAGGGTGGCGGGTTCAAACCCAGCCCTGGCCGAATTGCAACAAAAAAATAGCTGGGCATTGTGGCGGGCGCCTATAGTCCTAGCTACTGGGGAGGCTGAGGCAAGGGAATCACCTAAGCCCAGGAGTTGGAGGTTGCTGTGAGCTGTGATGCCACAGCACTCTAGTGAGGGCAACAAAGTGAGACTCTGTCTCTAGAAAAAAAAAAAAAAAGAAAAGAAAATTAGGTAAGATGAAAACAGGGCGCAGTGCATGTAAAGAAGCAACAGGGAATGATCTGGATCCGTCTAAATAATAAAGAAGCATCTAGTTAAGTTGAGGTGCTATAACTCAGGTGGGCTGCCACTGTGCTCAGAGGTGGCAGAGGGCTGGGAACTGGGGCATACAGCAGGTGCTTTAAGCAATCTTTCTCCTCTTACACAGCAAACTGGTCGGACACTCTGGCACTCAGGGGAGAAGGGCTTCCAAGGTATGGATTCAGCTTTTTTGGTTTGTTTGGGGTTTTTTTTTGTAGAGACAGAGTCTTACTTTATTGCCCTCGGTAGAGTGCCGTGGCATCACACAGCTCACAGCAACCTCCAACTCCTGGGCTTAGGCAATTCTCTTGCCTCAGCTTCCCGAGTAGCTGGGACTACAGGCGCCCGCCACAACGCCCAGCTATTTTTTTGTTGCAGTTCAGTGGGGGCCGGGTTTGAACCCACCACCTTTGATATATGGGGCTGGTGCCCTACTCACTGAGCCACAGGCGCTACCCTTGTTTTGTTTTTTTGAGACTAGGTGTTGCTCTCTGCCTCCAGGGTAGAGTGCAGTGGCCTCATCATAGCCCACTGTAACCTCAAACTCCTGGGCTCAAGTAACCTTCTGCCTCTGCCTCCCAAAGTGCTAGGATTGAGGTGTGAGCCACCACGCCTGGCCAGTGGAACCGTCTTGATAGAGAATTCAGGCTATTAACTGCCCTCTCTGGGGAACCTAGAGAGAGCCAGTGTGCAGAACCCTTTTAAAAGCCCTTCCTCAGAAGCTAAGCCCTAACCTCAGAGTGCCTGGATGCCTCAAGACTCTGCCTGCACCAGAGCATCAGTCAAGGGCCTTATAAGACGCTACTGCCAAACAACCGCAGCTTGTGGCCCTCCAAGTTTCACAGGCTGGTGGATTGAAGTTGATATTTGAGAAGGTCCTTGATTCTCAGCACTCAGCACAGAAAGGCCAAGGCGTGCAGGGACTACAGAGACTCGGGGGAGGCGCTCAGGAAGCCTGGTTCAAACCTGTCCGTTCGTCCCTATGGAGAGTCAAGTGGGCAGGCTTGTGTCTTGGGACAGTGAACCTGGGCTTGAGTACAGATCTGCCAGCAGGAACTTCAGCAAAGTACCTTCCCTACTGTGAACTTCAACAGGGTAGGACAAGGCAGCCTCTAAGTCTCCTACCGTTGCCTATCATTAATTCTGTTGATACCCGTGCTGAAAGGCCTGACTCATGATCCATCAGAAACAGTTACTCCTTAATTTCCTGCTGTTCCCTTAAATAAAATCAATTATGTTAAAAGCTAAATCCTTATCCTTTATATACATTAGTATTTATGAGCATAATAATACGATGTCTAGGGTTTTCTTTAAAATACTTGAGTCCCTCCCCTAATTAGGTACATGGATAAAATAAAATCCGCAAAATGTTAAGATGACTAAAACCAGATAATGGGTAAATGAGGGTTTCTTATGCTATTCTCTCCACTTTCATGTATGCTTTAAAATTTTCACAGTAAGAAGTTAAATATATAACAGGTTGGAGAATACATACATTTAGTGGGGTAGTTCGTCTGTCTCTGCTCTTAGATTAAAACTCCATGAAATTCCTGTTTACTCTGGGGGAACAGGCAGTTCTACAAAGTCTTCCAAGTCATAAACAAAGTTTCAATTCAGACAGGAGAATGTCCAGTCCAAGGTATAAGTAACTCAAAGCCTGCACAGGACCTAGTTTGACTTACAGCTTTGGTTCTGGGATAAATATGGTTTTATAACACCCTTCCCTACAAGCTCCCCGCCACCTCCCCAACCAGAGGTCGCCACTTCTAATGAAGTAGAAGGGGAAAAAAGGCAGAGAAAGGTCTTGTTAGTACTGATACCATAGCAAATTGGCTGTGAGGTCCCTGAGTCTTGCAAGGCGTTTAAGGCTACCTCTGGATCTAGTGGGTGATTCTGAGGACTCTTCAGAGCTGGGTTGTCTAATAAGAATGCAACGTGGGCGGTGAATGTAAGCTACATATGTTACTTTTCAAACTTCTAACAGCCACAGTTTAGAATTTTAAAAGAAACAGGTGAAATAAATTTAATATATTTTATTTGACCTGACATAGCTAATAAAATTGTATCATCTCAATGTGCAACCAATATAAAAATATGAATGATATATTTCATTTCTTCTTTATACTAAGTATTCAGTCTGAAATAGGTGAATTTTACACATTCAGTGGGTCTCAATTTGGACAGCAAATTTCAAATGCTCAAGAGCCTCATGTGACCAGTGGCTACGGTACTGGACAGCTTAGGTTATGGACTCCCGCCCCTGGGGACTCCTAGCCTGCTGTTTCTTGGCCCCTGTGCTTGGTAATCTGACCACACAGCCTGGTTTGCTAAGAAAATGCTAGTTTAATCCATCTGCCCAGCTTTCTCATCAATTAAGTTACTTGCTTATAAGTGCCCCTTTCACTCTCCCAAGTGTCTGTGTTTGGGACAAGAGTCAAATGGTCTCCTTGCCTGTGGCTCTGACCCTGGGTGGGGGCTTGTGACTTCCTCGTCTTTAGAAGCATAGGGATTCCCTGGAAGGTTCTGGCCTTGCCTCTCTGGACATAATCCCATGCCGGCTCTCCCTCCCATGTGGCGCCTGGCTGGTCCTTAGGGGAGCACCCCGGTAACCCTGGTCTCCTCTGGACCTGATATGGGCTGATTCCCATCCAGCCCCCTACCCTAGGGGTCTGGCCACTTCTCTCAATCAGGGGTCTGCTGCAGCCCACAAAGCTAAGCATGGTTTTTACATTTTTAAAAGATTGAAAAAAAAAAATAGACAAACAAGAATATGTGACAGAAACCATGTGTATCCTGCCAAGCCTAATTACGTTTTGGTTCTTTATGAAATAAGTTTTCCAACCCCCATTTCTGTTTTCCTGGGAGAAGGCAAGGTCAGATGGAATTCATTAAGCTCTCAATCAAAAGAGGTGCAAACAAAGACTTTCCCTCCAGGCTTGAGAAGGGGACAGGGTCCATCCTATCACCAGGCTGGAGGTTAGGAGAACACGTAGGTCACCACTCAGCCCTCCTTTCCTGTAGTCAATAGAGATTCTGCACAATGTTCTTACAAGAATTCTCATCTCTCATCTTCTCCCTCTCCACCTTGGGCCCTTTCCTCTAACCATCTGCACAATATAACTAGCACTGTGCTTCAGAATTTCATTTCTATTACATTTTCCTGCCTATTTAAAGTTTCGATTTTTAGTTCTGATTACTGTACTGCCATTATCATCACCATCATCATCATCATTATATGTAACTTATCTCCCTGACTAGCCTGTGTGTTTACTGGGGGGTAGGAGACCTTTTGTCTTATTTTTTAACCTCTAACAGCAGTTAACATGCCTCGCACACCGTAGATCCACAAGAAATATGGTTTGAATGAGGGAACTAATGATAATTAATTCATATGCTCAACACTTCAGTCTAACAACTTAGAATTCTCTGAAGACACAAAGGTCTTTTCCCCAAGTTACCTCATATATGTCATACTATCTGCCATCTTTTGCCTTTTTCTGCTCATCTACCATCCTCCAAGATCTAGCTCAAATGATACAATAACAAAATCTTATGAAAAATTGAAAATCAACCCTTTTGATACCCTCAAATGATAAGATAGCAGTTCCAGCAAGGCCTTTCCAGATTGTGTCTAGAAGACATCATCACGGCCATTCCACGTGGCCATTCCATGTGGCGCCTGGCTGGTCCTTAGGGGAGCACCCCGGTAACCCTGGTATAAGAAGAACATATCCTTCTTCTTATACATAAAACCACACACCATTTCTGGTTCTATAATCATCTCTCCCACCAGATCAAGAACTCTGCACATTAAAATAATCTAAAAAGCTTTTTTAAAATACCGATGGCTCCATTCTAGGCAACACAAGTTCTCTTGGGTGAGGTCTGGGTATTTGTATTTTAAATACTCTTCAGTAATCTAATATACAGCCAGAGTTGAAAACCACTGTGTAAACTGGTGAGCTACTAAAGGCAATTCTACTTCTCAGCAAGAATTACCATTCGATAAATAGTTGTCAAATGAAAATAACAGAAATACGAAGAATAACTGAAAAGTCTCTTTATATAGATTTATTTTAAAATACGAGATAAAGAACTCTATATTATTCTAATGACTTGTCACTTATTGGACAGGTTTGTTTAAGTATATCAAACCCATAAATTGACTAGGATCCAACATCTAACTAAGCAGTTTTCCCAGTGGTGGTAAACTTGGCCTTAAAAGAAATATAGATGGATCCTTCAAAAATATGAGCATTATAGCAGTTCGTTAGCATAGTCACTAAGTGCAAAAGACAGACCTCCAAAGCCCCCTCATGTAATACAGATATATTTCAAGGTCATTATCTCACAACTGTCACACTCAGCCTCTTTTTGGCTTCTGCTGTGTAATTTATATTTGACAGTGGCATGAGAGTTTTTTTATATTAATTTGTTTGTCAAGCAACACTTCCAGCTCTCTTGTAATTATGTTGCCTGTTAGTAACGTTAAGTACAAACATAGCTCTTGGTTTTCACTTATTAATTTGTGCCTCTCCTATATTTAGATATGGCAAGAGATACAGTCATAAGCTCAGAAAATTGCTGATGGCCAGCAAAGAACAAAACAAAGGCATGCACGCCTTTGCCGGTAATTAATAAGTGATCACAAAAGCAGCTCTGGGTTGGAGTTGGCCCCAGTCACTTACTCTGTGTCATTGGAGAAGTTAGCTCACCTTTTTGTGCCTTGAACATTCTCTCTCAAAAAATGGGAGGTAATAATGAAATATATTTCAATTGCCCAATGGAATTATTACGTGCATGAAATAAGCCAATGGATGAGAAAAACACTTAAACAACAACTATGCTATGATGCTTGTTTCTGTCACTGAGTTGTAAACATGTTACAATACATTCCTACTATGTAACGGACTATGGAGATATAAATAGTAATGATTCTTACTACCATTATTAGTATAGGAAATGTACTGTTATAAGGAATTCCTTTGGGCATCATGTTGGTTAATTTTATGTATCAGTTTGACTTGGCCACAGGGTGCCCAGACTTTTGATCAAATGTGGAGGTGTGTCTGGGTGAAGTTAACATTTGAATGATAGCCCGAGTAAAGCAGCCCACCCTCTCTGATGTGGGTGGGCTTCATACAGTCAGCTGAGGACCTGAATAGCTCAGATAGCCTGAGTAAGAAGGAGACCAGATCTTCTGGATAAGAATCTTCAGGGGGAAGAGCCCTGAAATCTGAATTTTTAACAGCCTTCTCAGGGATTCAGCTTACCAGCCACACGTAGGAACTGTCCATCTCAATGAATGAATTCAGAGAGCCAGGAACCAAGGATCTACTTTGATGTAGAAACTGCCGTCATTCAGGTTTACAGACTAGCCTTCTTTCTCTTGTTTTCTATTAAATGCAGATAAGCTGGAAATAATGTATCTGAAGGCTTTAACTATACATTTAGGGTACATTTATCCTGCATTCATCTCTGATGATATTATTCCTGTGTCTAAATACTTTGAGGGTCTCCCCATTGCCTAGTTGATAAAATCTACTCTCCTTACTATGGCAGCTAAATCCCTCCAAAATATCACCCCTGGAGGTTTCCAGAGTCATGCATCCAAACACTCACCTACATCTCACAGTCCCACTCCCCAGGGAGAGCTTTCTTTTTTCTATTTTATGACCCCATATGCTGTCTTTATAAGGGGTCAGACCCACCTGGAGGTTGTCACCCCACACGCCCATCCTTCACGTTTTGGCTGCGATGGTGCATTACTGATGCAACCTCCCTAGCAGCTCTCTCAGAGGCTGTTTTATCTCTTGGTCATTTCTATGTATCTCCTTTAAGAACAGGGACTTCTCAAAAACGGAGCTAGACACTTCGTCCTTGTTTACCCAGAACTTTGAATCTAGAACACGGCAAGGTTCACACGTACAAAATGAACTGATGCAGAATAATGTTTTACTACATGGTTACCAAAAAAGGAAAAAGTTGGACATTTTGCTGCAAAAATAGGAGAACATCATGCAAGGAGAATGCCTAGTTAATAAGATCTACTCTCCTTAGTAGGGCAGTTAAATCCCTCCAAACAGGTTTCCATCTTGCGGGCCATTTCCACTTCTGAACGGCAATCCTCTAGAGGGGGAAATGCCAGAAAGCTGTGCCTTCATCTTTTGTGGCTCTTTCTCTCCCCTGATGAGTTCCCTTATGGAGTACAGAACCATAGGGGACTCATATGTGTGCTCTGCTCCCCAATAGTTGAAGCAACTTATTTGCCACCACGAAGCATTCATTTTCTTCCTGAAGGTCAGTTCACAAGGGCACCTGTCAAGGGTGAGATGTGTAGACCAGAGGCTTCTATGTTGGTATATACTGTATGTGAGACTAGTCTCCCTCTGTGATGCTGGCTGGAAGGCGGCGTGGACCAAAGCCTGGCTGAAGCCTGGAAACTCTGACACTATCCTTAGAATTTTGAAAAGTGATCCATTATATCCAATACACTGTCTTGCGAAGAAGCTCAACCCAAATCAGTGAATATAACTTTCATGAAGTACAGAGCTGAGGCTGCCAAAGGCCACTGTGTGTGTGACAATGACAGTCCTGTCCTGAGTGAGCTAAGAGAAAGGACAGAGCAGTAAGGTTGTTATAAAGGTGAATGGGGGGCATTTTTCCAAATCAGAGGTTCACTTCCTCATACTTTGTGATATTAAAGTTACTTGTCCTTATAACATAATGATGGCCAGTGACCAATGGCTGCCTTTTGTTCTTTGACATCCTCACCTGGATAAATGCAAGGTGACAACTCTATGCCCGCTGCACCTTTTTGTTTTGGTTGGTTATTTCATGGGTCTATGAAATCCTTGAGTTTGGGACCCTTTGATGTCAGCATTAAGAAAAGGGAATCTGGAATCATCAAGACCTGGGTTGTTATCTTCATTCTTTTTTTAGGTTGTGTGACTTTGAGAAATTTATTTAACTTTTGTGAGTCTCTGAAGTGGTAACAACAATAATAATAACCTTACAGGATCACTGTATGATGAAAAAAGATACCAGATAGCATGTGGTTAGCATGGGGTCTAGCACAAAAGTCATGATCCTGGGTGGTTCAAAAGGTTTTCCAGCATTCACCCATGCAGATAAAATGTTTGAATGAAGAGCAAACTTAGAAAGTACTAGGAAGCCCTCAATTCCCCCATATGGAATTCTTCCTAAGTGTAGCCTGTATGCTTTGAAAACTGCTGGGTTTGGATTCAAGACAGACTGAGTTTATGTGCTACTAACACAGCCCATTTTCTAGTCTAATGATTGATAAATAAGGCAGTCAATTACCTTGAGCCTCTGTTTCCTCATCTGCAGCGTATGAGGAAATTGGGCATTTCACACACATCCTCAACACCCACAGCAACCTCCCAACATGGACACAGTGGCTTCTTAAGCACGGTCTCTATGTTCTATAAAGTCACCCTGAACTCTTGCTCCTAGAGGAAACATGCAGTGAGGCTCCTGTGAGATTCTGGTCACAGCATTTTCATCACTGATTAATATGCAACCTTGTTTTGCGAGTTTTTGCTTAGAGACACTTGATTTAATACAGTAGAACCTCTATAGGTGACCACTGCCCTACATTGACCTTGAGTTGACCTAATTTTCAAGGACCAGACGTGAAACACATGTATGTGTCAATACGATACGCCTAGATCCTTAAGTTGACCTCCTCCACGTGTTGACCAGTTTGTTGCAGTCTCTTGGGTGGTCAACTTACAGAGGTTCTACTCTATGTATTGTTGATTCATTAACATTGATCTCATGCCAGCAGTGGGAGGTAGGGCTGAAAGGCATGCAGGCGGCAGGTGGCAGGTGGTAGATAGCTTAACCACATGCAGGTGGCAGGACAGGGGTCAACGGTAAGGGATGTGGTTAGGGTCTAAGGGCCAGGGCCGATAAGAACAGAGAATAACCACCACAAAGGCAGGACCTTGAGGTTAGGGATATTCCCAGCTCTGGAGCATGAGCAGAAACTAGGGGCTTATGACTAAAGGTAACCTTTCTGCTATTAACATACATTAGTAGGGTAAAAATCACAACCCCTACCGCCATGACAGTTCTGGAGCCAGACATGCAAGGACAAAAAGTGAAAGGGTACAGTTTCTAAGAGTTCTCCACCCCTTTCCAAGAAAAGCCATGAATATTTCGCTCTCACTTAACATAGAATTAGGGAATCAGCATCTAGGAGAGAAGTCTTGTTAAACCCAGGTCTTTTCCACTTGCAGAAGCAGACCTGTTCCTCCTTCCGGAACACATCTTTCATTTGCACCAAATGTTGCTTGAGTGGAATTTTTTTGTGACAGTCATCACTCTGTCCCAACAGCCTTGCTTGCAATTCATCCAAACAAGAAGCTAAAGAACCAGGAAAAGTCTCTCTCCAACCCACGCCTGACAGCAACGCTCTAAGTCAAGCCTGAATGAAACACGTCTGTAACATGCACTTTCTCCCTAAAGCACATTCACCGTTCCCTGTGAACACCAGACATTATGCTTGGGGGGCATAATAAATAGTAAAATCACCAACACAAAGCACAGAAATGCTAAACCCACGACCAAAGAAAAAGATGCTTGCATGTAGTCGGAGAGCTGAGAGACGGCGGCACACCTCACCTTGTTCAGCCTCACAACACACCTATCAAGAGACTAAAATCTCTGGCCGCTCTCTGTGTAACTGCCAATAACCACAAAAGTACCATGAGTACTGATTTGGCAGTAACAGATTTTAGTGAGTAGTTCCATTTTGAAAGTACAAAAATCTGCAAACGTTAAGGATCAACTGTAGTCTAGTCATAACTAAGGAATCTGAGGCTCAAAAAAGTTATATAACTAGTCAGTGGTTAAGCTGATTTGAAATTGGGTATGGATGCCTCCAAAGACCCATATTCTTCCCATTATGAACACATCATCTAGTACACTCCCTGTGGTCCTGGTTATCCTATGAAATAGGAGAAGTATAAATGGCCACCTGACAGAAAGATGGTGAGGATCAAATTAGTTGATGCCCTCAAAGGTGCTTTGTAAACCGTAGAGCATTATACACATATAAAAAGAATCGTTATAAGTAGGTTCAATTAAAGTGAGGTCACACGACTCAGCATTAAGGCCAACGATAATGAACTCCCTGGTTCTCCCACAGTAGAAAGAGACCAAGTTAAGAACCAGACCTGGAGGGGTCTATGTCTGGGTAGCCCTTATCCCAGCAAGCCATGAGAAGCTGGTGATTCAAGCTAATTCAATACAGCCTCGGTGAGCTTGCTCTTGTAGGGTTCTGAGAGCAAAAGAAGTACTCACAGTGTATTTTAGTTAAAAGATCAAAATGCAGGTTGGATACACTAAAAAATGTGCTTCTGATGTCAACTCCACTTGTTACTGTTACAAAAATCTACCACCCAGGGCTACAGAAAAATCAGCACAGCAGCATTCGCAGAGGTGGGGATACTGATGGCTGGGGGTGTTGTCTCAAAAACCATCTGGAAGCTACTTGCTGTGCCTTAATGGGGGAGGGGGCTTGGAGCCTACGGGCACCACATTAATTACAAGGATTGAGCTGATGCTCATCCAATATAGGATCTGAAGAATTCACCATCTCTGATACAAAGAATCAGTAAAGAAGGAGAGAAAGGACTTAAAAATGTTCCTGCCCTTTAATTCACCAATGCCACTTCAAGAATGCTAAAAAATGGTCATTTGTGGACAGATATTAATGCATGAAGATGTACATAGCATAGCTATCTCCAGTTTTCAGCTTTTATAAATGATGGGGGTTTGGTTTTTAAATTATATGATAGCCAAACAATAAAATTGTAAGTATAATGGAAAAAAAAACACACACATAAAAGGGTTTTTAACATGGGAAAAAATTCAAAATACAATATTAGCAAAAATAAATACAAGCAGGAAACAAAAAGCACGAATCAGGCTCTGTGTGTGTGCTCCTAAAAACAAAACGAGCAAGCAAAAGCACCAAAAAGAAACAAGCTAAATGTAAACAGTCATTCATTTCTTGTGGGTGAAATGATGAGTGATTTTTAGCCACATTTTTAATCTCTGCCATTTCCACAGCAAGCATATACTCTTATTTTTAAGGTGAGGAGGCCAACAGAACAATGCAAGCACAATCCAATTTGCTATCACACTCCACACTTAGAAGAGTACTTTGATGAACAGAGCCCCAGATTAAACAAGATTTAGCCTGTTCATCTAACAGGTCACTGATCTGTAAAAGTATCAGATGTTTTCAGATTTTTCAAATCATTTATTATTAAGCAACTAGTTGGAGGGTAGCCAACTTAATTAAACAAAGAACATGAGACAGCCCCATCGCCAGAATAGCCTGTGGGGGTTGGGAGGGGGGTGGAGTCTCCTCTACTCACCTTTGTATTGCCAGAACCAGGAACCTGCAACAGAGCTCAATAACTATGTCTTGAAAGAATGATAGAGAGGAAAATCAGCGGCCACACAATCCCAGGCCAGGTCTTAACCCTTCATTCCAACATACTTACAATGTATGTATACGTATACGTGGCACGGTGGGCCTCCAAGACACAGCAAGCAGTGGTGGTGTTCATTCATGAACAAGGACTTCATACCATAAGAAAAGTTGTGGATAAAATGTTAAGGGTGCTCAGAAGCAGGAAGAATTGGGCAGTACCTGTGGCTCAGTGGGTAGGGCACCGGCCCCATACACCAAGGGTGGCGGGTTTAAACCCGGCCCCAGCCAAACTGCAACAACAACAACAACAAAAACAGCAAGAAGCAGGAAGAATTTCTCCAGGTGGGAAGTTCAGAGAAGGTTTCCTGGGGGAAGTGGGATTTGAGATGGATCTTGAACGATGGACAGAATTTGGGCAGGGGCATATTACCGGAGGAAGAGGGTCCAGCCTCCTGTCACTGTCGGCCAGATGCAGTGATGGGGATTAAGTTCACCTAGCTTTATTATCAGACGGCCAGCAATTCTGGAGAATAGCAATAGTTAGTTTCTCAAAGACCGTTCTGCCTCGGTTACAATTCTAATAGTTTTTATAATGGGAATACAAGGAATAAACCTAGAAAATTTTACCTTTATCTGACAGGAAGTAACATCAAAGTAGTCGTCATTCTAACAATGTACAATGTTTAAACAACAGAAAGGTAATTTTCACTATAACAAAATATCTAAGAGAATCGATAAAGAAAACATCATATCATCAAAGTAACCTTTACTGACATCAGAGCACCTGTTGTCTATGTGTGACTGCTTCCTCAAGTCTCCTGAGATAGACATCCTCATAAACTTGGGGAACCTTAACTAGATAATCATGGGGAAGGGTGTGGGGGGAACGTGAACTTGGCAGACTAGATCAGCTATACTGCTTCAGTTCTGCTTCTCAGGCTCTGTCTTGGAGGCCACTTTTCTGGCTTAAAGTGAAGAAGGTAGAAATAGGGCCTCTCAGATCAAAGGAATAACCCAAGCTAAGTCCTGAAGGTGGGGAAGGCTTAGAGAACAAGAAATGCTTCCGTTTGGTTAGAGCATGGAGGCCCAACAGACCACAGACTTGAGGCTAAGGCAATGCATTTGGACCTAGTTACATGGGAGAGGTTTTGAAAGTTACATTAAGTCAATAAAGGCGAACCATGGAAGGTCTGTTCAGAGCAATCTTTAAGATGGGCAGCACTGGTGGCTCAAGGAGTAGGGTGCCGGGCTCATATACCACAGGTGGTGGGTTCAAACCTGGCCCTGGCCAAGAACTGCCAAAAAAAGAGGATATTTGGACATTAATGGGTAAAATAAACTGGAAAAAAAAGAGAGGCAGGATGTGAAATAGCAAGAATCTCCAGTGAATGGACAGGGATGCTCAACCAGAGAAGCAGTTGGACATTCGGCTCTTAGTTCCTTCAACCACCAGGACTCTTCCAGGCTGTTGGATTTCCTTTAAATTGAGATGATCAGGCCCAACCAAGATACCTAAACCCTGTGTTCTTGGCAGCCAAGAACACAGTAAATATCGCTAGCAGACAGCCCTCAGAATGGGAAAGAATATTTGTGAGTTATACCTCCGACAAAGGCTTGATAACCAGAATACACAGAGAACTCCAATGTATTTGCAAGAAAAGAACAAGCGATCCCATCTCAGGATGGGCAAAAGATCTGAAAAGAAACTTCTCTAAAGAAGACAGGTGCACGGCCTTCAGACACATGAAGAAATGCTCATTATCCTTAATCATCAGAGAAATGCAAATCAAAACCACCTTGAGATATCGCCTAACGCCGGTGAGATTAGCCCACATGATGAAATCCCAAAATCAGAGATGCTAGCGTGGATATGGAGAAAAGGGAACACTTCTATATTGCTGGTGGGAATGCAAACTAGTTCATCCATTTTAGAAAGATGTTTGGAAAATACTCAGAGATCTAAAAATAGACTTGCCATTTGACCCTATAATTCCTCTACTTGGTATATACCCAGAAGACCAAAAAACACATTACTACAAAGATATCTGTACCAGAGTGTTTATTGCAGCCCAATTCATAATCACTAGGTCATGGAAGAAGCCCAAGAGCCCATCGACACACGAATGGCTTAATAAACTGTGGTACATGTATACCATGGAATATCACGCAGCCTTAAAGAAAGATGGTGACTTTTCCTCTTTCATATTTACATGGATGGAGCTGGATCAGGTTCTCCTTAGCAAAGTGTCTCTAGAATGGAAGAAAAAGTATCCAATGTATACATCCCTAATATGAG
>CAUYRH010083232.1:0-17954 GCA_963574655.1 Perodicticus potto | reverse complement strand
CATTGGTGCAATCATAGGGCAGAATGTGCTTCATATACAATCAGAAACATTTTGATCGTACTGTGAGAGATAGCCCTCATAGCATTTTCTTAATCACTATATAAAGACATTGATACTCTACATTTAATAAGTTTCACCATTACCCTACTAAGATGCACCATAGGTGTGATCCCACCAATTGCCCTCCCTCCACCCATCCTCCCCCCTCCCCTACCCTCCCTTTCCCTTTTCCCTGTATTCGTGCTATAATTGGGTTTTAGCCTTCATATGCAAGCTATAAATTAGCTCTATATTAGGGCTGAGTACATTGGATACTTTTTCTTCCATTCTTGAGATACTTTGCTAAGAAGAATATGTTCCAGCTCCATCCATGTAAACACAAAAGAGGTAAAGTCTCCATCTTTCTTTAAGGACAGCCACAGATTAATAAACCTCACCACCATAGGCTGTATTTGGAGGTTTGCACTCCTTCTACCTTGTAAGGATCACAAAAACTCCAGAAAATGAAGTGGGGCCCTGGCTAGCCTGCTCTTAACTGCTCTGCTTAAAACAGATACTGAATCAAGTGATGAAAGTCCCCTTGGCCAGACATGGGAGGGCCGGGATGTCCTCTTTGGATTTAATGTGACAGAATGACAGGAGCAAGGGGTCAGTGGACTGAGGGCAACAAAGAAATCCAATGAATTGTGGAGATTGGGGCATGGGAAGGTACGCGAGTTCATCCATTAAAAGTCCCAGCTGTCCTCGAGGTCCTTTAGACAAGCGTGAAGAGGTTCATAATTACTGAATATTCACTACATGCCAGAAACTATTCTTAGCACATTATAAGCATTATTTAATTCCATCCTCTTCATATCAACACTTTGCAGAAGAGGAAACTGAGATACGGAGAGTGGCAGGAACTTGCCAAGGACGCAGGCTGTGTGACGAGCCAGCATTTGCAGCACGTGGTAAATTCGCACTTTCAGCTGATATGTTTTGCAGCATCAATGGGTTCAAACCATTTAAAAAGTCACGTAAGATTGTGGGTTGCCCATAGGCACATCAAAATTGCATATAGAAACCGTGAGAAGGTGACGTTCCAACCCTGAGTAGTGTAGGAATTTTTCAGGGATCTGTCTTCCCCCAGGTCCTGGAAGGCAGGAGCTATATCTCCGTTATCTCCGTGGCCCAAGAGCTTACAAGCCTCCATTCCACAGCAGGTGCTCATTAACTATTTGGTATAAGAAGAAACACAGGTGCAGCTCAGCTCTACATCTTACAAAGGATTTAAAACATCTAGGGATAGGTTCTTGCTTGGGTTGTACAAAGGATGGTTAATGAAAACCTGAATATATGAGGACATTGGGAGTGAGATCTGGGGAAAGATTTCCCAACCTGGAGAAAAGGTTTCCTGGGCAGTGCCTGCGGCTCAAAGGAGTAGGGCCCCAGCTCTATATACCGGAGGTGGCAGGTTCAAACCTGGCCCCAGGCAAAAAACCAGAAAAGGTTTCCTAATCTGCTGCCCTGATTCCCAGAAACCAAACACTCACTTATGCAAACGTGCAGGCAGTGGCCTATGTTTGGGCTAAAGCAGTGGTTCTCAACCTTCTTAATGTGGAGATGTATTTTCATTGTTATTAAGGGGTTGCAACCCACAGGTTGAGAACCGCTGGGCTAAAGGGAAGCTCTTGGGATCCTCAGGTAAAGAACTAGGCCCATGATAGGCATAGGCTCAGAGAAGGAGGAGAATCAGGGTTTTCACAAGGACAGTGGAGTGTAGAATAAAAGCAGGTGGGTCCCAAGAGGTGTTATTGATGCGAGAGGGTCGTGTAGTGGTACAAGAGGCTAGCAGGGATGAGAGCCCTCTTAGTGCTCTAACAAACTCGGGAGACAGGGTGGCTGATAAACAACAGGAATTCGTTTCCCATGGTCTGGAAGCTGAGACATCCGAGATGAAGGCACCAGCCCATTTCGTGTCTGCTAAGGGCCCGTCCCCTGTTTCATGGACAGCCATCCTCCCATGGTGATAAGGATGAGGGGTTGCCTTCATAAGAGAGCGAATGCCATCACATAATCACTTTCTAAAGCGCCCACCTCCTAATAGCATCGTGTTGGGGCTGAGGATTTCAACATGTGAGTTTGGGGAGGAGAAAATCATCAGACCATAACAGGGTCCACCTGTCTCATTAGGCTCTGCATTTCTAGGCCTACGAGGAGACAAAGAAAATGTGGTAGAAAATAGTAG
The DNA here is from genome assembly GCA_963574655.1 of Perodicticus potto. Lineage (NCBI taxonomy): Eukaryota > Metazoa > Chordata > Mammalia > Primates > Lorisidae > Perodicticus > Perodicticus potto. Next base: position 15,727 of record CAUYRH010083232.1, on the reverse strand, counting down.
GTTCTAAGGCACAGAAGTTTGGGTTTAAATCCGGCCTCCCCTAGTTAATGCCCAGGAGGATGCTGCATTTTACAAACTTTCCTGCAAGCACGTCCGTCGCTTATAAATTGGAACGCCACGTGAGTATTAACTGATAGTGTAAGGAAAAGTGTCACACACAGGCTCCACACGTTCTAGTTGAAGTCATTTTAAGACAGACGCTTGTGAAGAAAGTCGTTCCTAAAGGGACACGCTTTGGCTTTCCAGAAGTGTCCTTTCTAAGTTGGGGAAGACGTAAGATTGGACTTGCAAAGCTGGCATGAAGGGGGCGCCAGTGCTTGGTGTGTTGAGGCCGTGGGCAAAAGACTGGAAAAGCTTGCACAGGTGGAGGGCTTTCTGAGTTACGTAGGAGCTGAGAAGGTCTGGAGGCACAGGGGAGGGCCCGGGCTTAGCTGGCATGGAGGGCTGGGACCAGGCCTCCCAGGAAGCCGTCTCGCCATCCGTCATGTCATGCAGTGCCAGCAGGAGGCCAAGCTTGGAATCTGAGAGGGGCCGGCTCTGGCTTGGTCAGGATTCTACAAGCACTTTCTGGACGTGGCAAGAGAGAAGTGATGGAGGGTTCAGGCAGAGCTACTGGTTGCAACTGACAAGATAATGGAGTGAGCAGTGAATGAAAAAATAAAGGTGAGGGAGAAAGAAATCCGTGATAAATCCACCTTTCACAGGCAGCGAAGGCAGATAAACTCTCCTCCTGGACGTTAAAGATGACTTTTCTCTCTCTCACTTTTTCAAGTTCATCGAAAGTGACACAAAGTTGGTGTTTTGTTTCTGACTTTCCCCTTTTCTGCGGACGTCCCCTATCTTTCCAATGGGGGTTTCCTCTGGCTCTATAATGTGGGACATTGTGGTGAAGAGCAGTTCATGCCGGCTGCAATCTCAGTAGCGAGGGCTGCTCCAAGGGCCAGCTCAGCCCTTACCCTGACGTGCTTGTTCCAACATTCCATCCCAATGTTTGTAGAGATTGCTAGTCTTTCCTCCTAGTTTTCTCCTATGTACTTTTCCTTTTCATTTCTCCATTTTCTTTTTTCTGTAAGTGGTTATAACTCAACAGCTGTAGCAGTGAGTTTATAGTTAGGCTGTTGCCTTTCCATGTCAGGAAGTTGTGGATTATTATCTATAGCATATGGATGAAAACCTTAGTTTCAACGTATTTACTTAGGATTGGAGTCAGCCTGCAAGTGCATTTATTTTTATTTTATTTTAAGTAAAGTTTTGAAGCAAGCAGCTGCAGTAGCATTTTGACTCAGTGAAATTGTTGGGGATGCAGATTCCACCATGTCCAGTTGTTCTTCTCACCCAGGTTAGTCCAGGAGGACAGCTAGATATCTCTCCAACCACTGTGTACGGATTCCGGGAAGCACAAAAAAGAGATTGAGAAGGGGCAAAAGTCTCACACAGTGGCCACTTGGATGTAACTAGATGGAACTTGGTCACATGGGTACCTCAGCTTTAAAGTGGTCTGGAAAATACTGTCTTTATTCCAAGTAGACAGGTTCAAGCTAAAACCAGGGGTTTTATTATTAGGGAAGAAATGGATAACAGGTCTTGAGTGGGTTCATATGTCTCTTTCCCAGCAGCCCCTGGACTCCCACTCTGACATCCTCCAGCAAGGGAAGGAATTTAAACCCAGGTCTTTGATTTAAAGTCCAGTCCATGCCCTGGGGTAGGCGGAGGGGAACAAGGCTGGTACTGGCAGATCCCTAACTAAATGATCAGATATGCTTTCTGCACTGAAGGATCGTTTGAGAAATCTAACTATGAAATATATAGTAAATGTTAAACACTGTTTGAGTGAATATCAAGAGAAGGAACCTGTGTAGGAAGTGCATCACGAGGTCAGAATAAAGGAGGTTTCCATAGAGGCTGGAGGCTCCAGGCAGGAGGATTTGAAGTCAGCTTTAAGGGCTGGCTTGCTTCAGACACAGAGAGAATGGGTTCTTTGACTGGGAGCTTATTGAAGAGGTTGGTTTCTTACCTTTGGAGAACAACGTGATTCTCCTATATGAACTACTGTTCAACTGATATTTGAGCTAAAATAAAATAAGCCTTTCCTACTGCACAGATAGACTCAGAGCTCTCTCTGTCTTTTTTTTTTTTTTTAATTCAGATTAGTACAAGGGTACATATGATTAGGTTACATTGTTTGCTTTTGCTGAAGTGTGAGTTGTAGCTGAGTCCCTCACCCAGGAGGTGTGCCACGTACCCTCCCGCTGTAACCTAATTGGTATGATGCTTATAGAATCCCCTTCCCCTTCTTGAATTTAATTGCGTTTTTCTCTCACATGGGCCTGTTGTTCATCTACTTGTTTCAAATTAGTATTGAATATATCGGATGCTTACTTTTCCATTGTTGAAATACTTTACTAAGGAGAATGTTTTCCAAACCCATCTAGGTAAATACAAAAGTAATATTCCTTGATAAATATAAATATACCACAGTTTATCAATCCATTCATGGGTTGATGGGCACTTGACTTGTTTCTACATCTTTGTGATTGTTAATTGGTCTGCTACAAATTTTCTAGTGCAAATATCCTTATGATAAATGATTTTTTTTTTCTTTTGGGTTGATACCTAGTAATGGGATTGTGGGATCAAATGGAAATTCTACTTTTAGCTCTTTGAGAGGTCTCTGTACTTTTTTCCAAAAGGGCTGTATTAGTTTGCAACCCCACCGACCGTGTGGAAGCGTTTCCTTCTCTCCACACCCAGGTCAGCCTTTGCAGCTTTGGGACTTTGTGGTGTGGGGTAGGCGATATCCCAGAACTCTTAACTGCAATAGCAATACCTATCCACAAATACCTCTTGTAATAATGGCAGCTAACGTTTAATGAACACTTCTGTGTCCTAAGCCATATACAAGTGCCACCTGCTTATTCCTCCCACAGCCTTATGGGTAGGACTTCTGATGCTTCTATTTTACAATCAAGGAAACTGGAGCATAGACAGGTTTAGTAACTTGCCCATGATCCTGTATCTGATAAGCATTAGAGTTAACGTTTGAATCCAAGCACTCTGATTCTAGACCCCATTCTTCACCATGAGGTTAGACAACCCTCCCTGCAGCAGCCTTTGTTTTTGGGAGCTTATTCCTGAAAGCTGCAGACTGAAAATTGTTCATGTTCAAAGAGGAGTGGTTCCCAGGAACACAGACAGCCATATCTGTGGGGGCTGAAGATAAAGCCCGAGTCATAAGTTAGCTTGGTTGTGAGAGTGGTTTTGCTATGTGTTTGTTTATGGGCAGGGATTTTGTGTCTAGGATTTTTACCTGAATCGTCGGATTCTAAAAGCAAAATGTGACAAGTGGGACTAGAGGTTTGAGTCCATCTTGGACCTTCATTGGCTTTGCTTTCTGCATTTTGGTGCTGTCTGAGGTTTCTGGTGTGGTTTTATAAGCCATGCTTTGCTGCACAGCACTGATGTTCACACCTGTCCTTCCACTTTTTCTCCTTTCCCCAAACTCTAAATATAGACCCAAGTCCAGCTTAGGACAATAGCAGCAGCTCTATCCTGCACCTGTACTGCTCCAGATACCACTTCATAGCCCTTCAGTCAATGATGCTTGAGGACCCCAGCTCACCTACACACCCACACAATCATGTGGCCCAACCAACAAGCAGTTGTTAAGCACCTACTATGTGCCACACACTACCTTGTGCCTGGAGACTCAGACTGCCTGGTCAGGTAGAGGTTCTTTCTCTGTTTATTAAAGGTATTGGCCTCAGACTGCCTGGTCAGGGTAGAGATTCCTTCTCTGTTTATTAAAATTTATTTCAGATTAATATATGAGTACACATGACTGGGTTGCAATATTTGCATTCCTTAGGTAGCATCTGAGTTGTAGCTGGGTCCTTCACCCAGGAAATGTGCCATAGACCCCTACTTTGTACCCATGAGGTGGGAGCTTACCAAACCCCCTTAGTCTCCCCCCGCACTTGAATTTGATTGTGTTTTTCTCTGATGTGGCCTTGTTGTTGTTCATCTACTAGTTTTAGATTAGTACTGAGTACGTGGGGTAGGGGTTCTTAACATAAGGTCCATGAATGGTGTTTAGTGGGTGAGTCAGTACCCTAAAACTGGAATGCAGTATTTTCTATATCTGGCAAGATGCTCACACCTTCTCCACGGGAGAAATTTCATACTTTTCATCAAATCCTGTAAAAAAAAGTCTGTCATCTGGAAAAGATGAAGAATCAATGACAATACAGTCTAGACAGGAATCTACACAAATAATCAGAACACGGGGTCAGTATCAAGAGTATATCACTGTAAGAATCCAGAAGTTGGGAGCAAGTGACAATTTTTCACCTGGGAGTTGTGGTGGATCAGGGCTCCCTTAGCAGACGACTTCGTCTGGGGATAAGTGACTAAGATGGAGTTTGATAAAAGGAACTCAGAGGCCCAGCAAGTGCAAACTGTCCTGTCCTAAGAGAAGGTGCATTTGAATTTTGATGGTGAGTACATAGGCTGGAAGATTTGGGCTTCGGGAGTAGAGGAGGGTTACTGGTTCTTGAGAATCAGAGCATAGGATTTTCTGACTGGATAGTGGTTTCCAGGGGTAGTGGCGGTTGGGAGTGGGGAGAGGGAGAGTCCCAGGTCTGCCCCTCATATTGACAGCAGGAATCTGACCTCAGGAGACAGGCTGTCTGAGCTTCAGAGAAGGTCAACTTCACAGTCTAGCTTCCTCTTCCTGAAAACTGGGCTTGATATTTGATAAATAAATCATGCAATCTTCCCTTCACACCCTGCCCCAAATGAAAACATTCACTGTTACCACCACTTCACAACTGGCCACTGCGGGTCCCTAGCAATCAATTACCCACCGGAGATGAAATTATTGTTTAATGGCTCCTGGAATGGGCTCCCACTCTGACATTCATCACAATCAATAATGCATCAGCAGGGACAAAAGAAATTACCTGCCTCCTGCTAAGTGAAAGAGTCCATTTATATGCAGTGCAGCCCCATCATGCCTAGTGAGCAGGCCACCACAGGTGGGTGTCCACATCACAGGGCTCCTCGCTCTGGGAGGCAGGTAAGTAGGCTCTTGGGAGAGAAGACATGTGTGGCTACTCACTCATGCTTGGCCGAGTCAGGCAGGTTGTGGGTGTGCCAGAGATGGGGATGGCGAACAAGCAATGATACTGGGTCGAATTTACAGTGAACCAGTTGCCACTCTTCTGTAATTTTTCACTATATGTTGCATTTTCCTTAGAGATGGATAAGAAATGATTTCCTTATAGATACGATGAGGACCCTGAGTTTGGCTTCTGGTCAGTCCTGGCTCTGCCACTGCCTTGCAGAATGAGCTTAGGTGAATTTTTCACCTCTTCAAGCTGGGTTTTCTTTCCCATAAAATGTGCCTAATAATACTGACCAGAGTGGATTATTCTGAGGAGTACATGAAAGATCATACATAGCGCACGTAATCAGCACTTCCTTCCCTTCCCACCCGTATTTGGGGAAATATTTGAAGGATAGTGCAATTCGTATTGATATCACTAGTAGTTGAGATTAATTCAAGTAAAGACAGGTTGAAAGTGGAATCATACTTAAAATTTCAAGTCCCAAAATCTTAGAGATTCCCTTTTATTTCTATCTTTATATATCAGCAAATAGAGTAAAGATATGAGTTCTTCTATAAGTTTAGCTCAGAGGCATTTAACTAAATCAGAATTCAAGACATCAAGTCTCCACTCTATCCCTTCCTTGCCACCTGCCCTTCTACCCAGTCATGTGTCTATTGTACTTTTATTGGGTGCTAACTATTGTCCAGGTACTAAGTAAGGCCCTGGGGATATATAGATATAATAAACATACACAAGTCTGTCTCTCTGTGTGTCTTTCAGAATTTACAGCATCATGAATAAAAAAGAGTTCTAAATAAATAACCATGAAGCAAGGGAGCAGCGAGTCCCATGGCCCCTTGGCTGGGTGTGGATGACTTTCCTGAGGAGGTGAAGTGACAGCTCACTCCACCTGGGGGTTTGCTAGTGCATGGGGTGGGGAGAGCCCCTGGGAAGAGGGCAAGTGTCTCACCTTCACTTGATGGTCAATTTTCTAGTCAGTTCCTTACTTTTGTTCACAGTCCTAATATTTATGTTGTGGTCATTTTACAGAAGGGTAAACTCATTCAAGGGAAGGTCAGCGCCTTGTCTGAAATCATACAAGGTTGGTCATAGAGCTAGAATTGGTGTTCTCTTGTCCTGATTCCAAGCCTTGAGCTTTTTTTCTTTTTCTTTTTTTCCCTGGAAGTTATTTGTGGAGTAAAAATTTTATTGCATAAAGTTATTTTTTCCCTGCTTTATTGAGGTATAATTGACTAATAAAAATTATATATGTTCAAGGAGTTTAATGTGAAGATTTGATATATGTATACATTGTGTAATGATAACTACAATCAAATTAATCACCATATCCATCACCACGCTTAGTTACCATTTGGTGTGCGTGGGGGGTGGTGGGAAGACACTTAAGATTTATTCTCTTAGCAAATTTCTAGTAAACAATACAGCTTTATTAACTATAGTCACCATGCTGTATGTAGGGTCCTCAGAGCTTATTTGTTATTTTTTTCTTTTTTCATTGTTGAGGATTCATGAGGGGTATAGAGAACCAGGTTACACTGATGGCATTTGTTAGGGAAAATCCCTCTTATAATTGTGTCCGACACCATGACCCCTCACTCCCCTCCTTCCCTCTCTTCACGTCCCCCTTCTCCCATCCCTTACCATGGACTAGGTTATCAATTGTCCTCATATCAGAATTGAGTAGATTGGATTCTTGCTCCTCCATTCTTGTGATGTTTTACTAAGAATAATGTGTTCCACTTCCATCCAGGTCAATAAAACAGATGTAAAGTCTCCATCTTTTTTAGTGGCTGAATAGTATTCCATGGTATACATATAAGGCAGCTTGTTAATCCATTCCTGGGTTGGTGGGCATTTAGGTTATTTCCAGTTTGGCAATTGTAAATTGAACTGCGATAAACAGTCTAGTGCAAATGTCCTTCTGATAAGAAAACATCTTCCCATTCCCTTTACACCCCAGTCCTTGGCAACCTACTGTGTTCTGAGTTCAACACTTCTGGATGCTGCCTGTAGGTGGCGCCATACAATGTTTGTCTTTCTGTGCAGTTAAGCTTATTTCACTGAGCATAGCGCCTCCATGTCCATTCGTGTTGACTGCGAATGGCAGGATTTTTCTTTTCGATGGCAGGATAATATCGCATCGCATTTATATGCTACATTTTCTTTGTTCATCTGTCAATGGATGCTCAGGCTGCCTCTGTGTCTTGGCTATTGTGAATAACGCTGCAATAGACGTGAGGGTGCAGAGGTCTCTCCAAGACACTGAGTTCATGTCCAGCCTGGGGTCTTTTCACCTTGACTGGTCCTACACAGTGCCTTAGATGGTAGGGGCAGATTCATTCGACGTCCATTGTCCTTCAACGGGATCCACACCCTGCTAAGCTATGGTGAGGAAGGGATGAACATAAGGATGAACAAGACCTAAAGAGAAAGACAAGCAAGTGAGTAACAGCAGTGCCAGAGTAAATGCCCAGAAGGGGTGTAACGAAGTTCAAGGATGCACAGAGAAAGGAACGATTCACCTTGGGGGTGAGGGGAAGGCCCTCCCAGATAAGACAACATTTAAGGAGTAAATTGCATCTATTTTTTCCAGAATCTACGTAGCTCAGCTTGCTGTGGGCTTGAAGTAACAAGGAAGTAGAGTGCTATATAATTTTAGCGTTGCCCCTGTTTGTTACCCAGCTGCCCCACCCTCCTGATGAGTTTCCCTGACTGAGGGAAGCTGAGATTCCCCTTCTGACCACAGTCTTCACGTCTCCCTGTCGGGCCTGAGTCTGGATCCCTGGCAATAGGGAAGCGATAAGGCATGAGCAAAAGCAGAGCTCTGCCAGCAGAGGAGTGTTTTATTATGATTAAAAAACCCCATTCCTTGAAACAACAATCTATATTGGTAATTGCGTGCTGAAGTCCATCCGCCTTGTGCTCTGAAGGGTGCTGCGTTATCGTGGAGAACACTCGATTGCCCGCTTCTGGTTTTATAACCTTGGCTTGCACTTTAGGCTCTGTCCTTAATATTCATGGAGAAACCAAGAATGGGACAGGGATAAATCCAAAACACTTGGGTGCTCTGCACCTGCAGGTTCCTGCTTCCTTGCAGAGATAGGAAAAGGGAGGCTGGGCCCAGCCAGCCTCAGATCCCTTTCCTTGTACTTGAGAATGAGTAGTGTGACCCACAGGACAGGTGTATGAACAGAATCAGCCCCTTGCTGCCTGCTGAGCAGAGATTTCCTGCCTTGTAGCCTGTTTGATGTGTCCCCTGACTTCATTTTGATAATCCTGAAATTCCACCACTAGACGTTCACTCCTTCAGATCCTCAAGACCTAATAATTGCTGATTCTCTGACTCTCATCCCTCCCCGTCTCCCTTGCTCTTTCCTAACACAGGTAGAGGGGATCATTTTACTCAGAGTTTTACAAAACTGAAATTAAGTAAGTACGTTTCTCTGTAACCTGTTTTTCTCTTAATAATATATCACAGAAACCCCTCTGGGTCAATAGATCTAGATTGAACAAGAACACATTCTTTTTATGAGTTGGAAAATATTTCACAGTATGAGTGTTCCACAGGGCATTTAACCATGGCCCTGTTGAGGAGCACGCAGTTTCTTTTCATCTATAGTCACTACGAACTCTGGGGTACGTTTTAGTACTCTGCCTACATTTCCATGGGATAGGTGCTAATGAGTGTAATCTAGGGGATGGTTACTCACCTTCCCACCGGCAGTGTTTGAGAGTGCCTTACTGCCAACACTGGCTACTGGGTTACAAGACAGACATTAAGAACATCACTTGTATTTATTTATTTTTAATTGAAATGCAAATACTCCTAGAAAAGTTTTTAACTCAGCAATGGAATAACCATGCCTACAATTTACATTATCTTTTTTGCAGTTGACAAAGTGCTTTGGATCACATTTATTGTCTCATGGAACCCTGCAGTGGTTCTTCTGGATGGTTTTGTAGAAGCAGAACCTGGGGCTCAGAGTACAAAGTGATCTGCCCATGGTCAGAGGACAAGTTGACATCAGAGGGACACTAGTCCTGAACTGATGACTTCAGGGCACTTGCCCATATACTCAGACTCATCTTTAAATGTAGAGTGTAAATTATTTGATCTCAAGGCTCAATGAAAATGGTCATGTGCTCGTGCCCATGGCCTGGCCCTGCCACTAGAGAGCTGGCTGGTTTGGGGCAAGTTGCTTCACTTCTTGAGCCTCTAATTACTCATCTGTAAAATGAGGAATTAAGTTAGATGCTCTCTGAGGTCCCTTCCAGCCTAACAGCAATGACTGAGCAAGGCTGATTGACAAGGCGTAAGGAATGGGGAATTCTAATGGGGGCAGGGAGCATTGAGTACGGGAGAAAGCAATTCTTTAAAATCATACAACACTCTGCAGATTACAAGATTTTCTTGCATATTGAGGTCAAAACAACAAATCTGAAATACACCTAGCAAAAGGTCTTGCACACAGCTCTTGCTGCAGTGGGAGAATTGAGTCTGAGTATTTGCAAGAAAGAGCAGGCAGGCATGGGGGGTTGGGGGAGGACGTGGCTTCATCTTTCAGCCATTTGGGGCAAATACCCACCTGATCTTTGAGTGTTTAGTTCTGTATTTCTTATAATAAATTCTGGAATTTAAAGACTTAACATGTTCCAGGCAGAGCGCTTAGTGGCTTCAGATACATTGTGTCCTCCACCCTAGAGGATGGTCCTGTTCCCTGTGAGGGTCTTTCTGGCAGACTCTTTAAGTCAAATAGGCTTTTGTTCAACTTGCCGCTGCACTGACTCTTAGCAGCCTCCTGCTGGGGTTAGGTCAACTAAATCTCCTGGAAATTTTGCCCATCATTATCATGTTTTTTTAAATCCAATCCTATCTGTTCCATTGATTACAAATGTTTTATGATTATGAAGGAAATGCATACTGATTATAAAGGTATAAGTGAATATCCATGTGGGCTTCTAGTCATTCAAAAAAAAATAATTTTTATGTCTTAAGTTTAAATCTTTGATCCAGTGAGAGTCTATCTTAGTTAATGGTGAAAGGGGAGGGTCCAGTTTTAGTCTTCTGCAGGTCGCCAGCCAGTTCACCCAGCACCATTTGTTAAATAGGGAGTCTTTTCCCCACTGAATGTTTTTAATTGGCTTGTCAAAGATCAAATAGCGGTAAGTAGTTGGATTTACCTTGATTGTATGGGAAGCCCGCACACTGTACTCCAAGCCTGAATCATTGTACACAGTTATGACTCAATAAAAAATAATTAAAAAAAAATAATTTTTAACACAGTTGAGGTCCTATCATTTTGGGTCCTCCTTTTTTAGCACTTACTGTTAGAACTTCAACATTTCTTGGCTCCCCACAAGCTGCATGAAGCCTCTAACCCCAGACTTGTCCACAAGGTACAGGCGAGGAATTGGGAAGAGAACATAATTTTATAGATGTGCATTATCTTTCAAAGCAACCAATTTATCCACTGTTGAAAAGGATCCCTTGATGTTAGGCTCTCAGCAATCAAGCGAGCAAGTCCCTCTCCCCTGAGGGCCTGTGGGGAGTGTTGGGAGAAGGTCAGTCACAGCTTCCTCTCCGGGGATTGAGGCTGCAGTTGAGAGGGATACCTGGAAATTCCCATCCTGTAGCCACATTCCCTGGATTTCATTCAAGGAGGCAATGTGACGATCTTCCTCCTGGGCATAGACACCTTCGTTTTGTTTATTTCTCTGTTAAGGATTTCAGAATGTGGGGTGACTGGGTTGAACATTCATGTCTTAGAATTTCTGCATGTGCATGCAATTTAATTTGGAAACTAAATGTATGTGAAAATACTTTGAAACCGTCAAGTGACATACAAGCAACATCAAGATCATTATTGCTATTAAATTCTATTTGGCTGTTTGAGGACCTCTTTTTCTATCTCTATTTTAAAATCTTAAATAATTATGAATGTTGATTAAGTCACATTAGTTTCTTGAGCTGTAAAATGAGTATAATAATAATATCTACTTTTTTTTGAGGACCGCAAGAAGTGATGTAGGAAAAGGTTCTTTGTAAACTGTAGAATAAGAATCAGATTTAATAGTAATAGTAGTTATTATTAAATTAGACATACTTTATAACTCTCTATTTTTTATTTAAAAATTTTCTTTTAGAGATGAGGTCTTACATTTTTGCCTAGGCTGGCGTATAGTGGCATTATCCTAGCTCACTGCAATGTTGGACTCCTCAGCTCAAACAGTCCTCCTTCCTCAGCCTCCTGAGTAGCCAGGACCATAGGTTACCAGGCTCTGCTAATTTTTTTTGTTGTTGTTGAGGCAGGGTCTCTCTATGTTGTCCAGGCTACTCTTGAACTCCTAACCTCAAATAATCTCTCCACTTTAGCCTCCCAAACTGCTAAGCCACTGCACCTGACCATTCCTAGCTCTTTGTTATCTGAAGTTTTTTTCAGAAAGCCTTCCATATCTTCAATCAATTTGTACTGAGGGGTATTAGAGAGGTAGCAGGAGAGAAAAAATGAGTCTGAGTTATGTGGTCAATAGTGAACCCTTATACTGATGCTTGGTGGATAAGGTGGAGAGACTGACTCTTGTCCTAACAGGGTTAATGCCTAGAACTGTCAGAGACATACGTAACATGAAACCCGTATTACATGTATTATACATATGGATATATGACTGCATGTGTGTGTGTATGTGTGTATATGAAGGATTAAATGGCATCCTGCTTGGCACATCTTCATGGTTTATTAATGATTATTATTAGTGGAAGGTCACCCTTAGTTTCATGATAAAAGGCTGATTATCACATATTTCGGGTTTGCTGGGAGGAGCTGGAGGGCTCTCCACACAGATCGTTCTGTTAAGTCTGGGCAGGGACGTTACATTGAGGTCCAGTTTCTTACACAGGTTCAGGCTGGCCAGTGGAGGGACCTGAGGTTGCTAAGGAATTTTTCGTGGAAAAATTCATTTGGCTCCAATGATACTAAATTCTTGCTTTTTTTTTGTAGAGACAGAGTCTCGCTTTCTCGCCCTCGCCCTCAGTAGAGTGCCGTGGCATCACACAGCTCACAGCAACCTCCAACTCCTGGGCTTAGGTGATTCTCTTGCCTCAGCCTCCCGAGTAGCTGGGACTGATACTAAATTCTTCTTTATAATGAAAGCACATATAGTTATTATTACTTTCACTAACAATAATTCAACTGAACAGATACAGAACCTGGAAATTATCCTATACTGAATTTTTTTAAACTTAGCAGGCAAGGGCCCTGATACCAAGGAATTTGGGGGAAAACTAAAGCAAGAAACCAGTCTTTGGCTCTAGCTTTGCTCTGAATTCCTTTCTTTGGGGAAGAGCAAGAATCTCTCTGGCTCTGCTGAGCTTGAAATGCATCTCACAGGACACTGCTGGCTTGTGATCCTACTCCGTCCGATTCAGACAGGGCTGCTGGGAGGAGCAGGAGGGCTGTCCACCCAGAGCATTCTGTTAAGTCTGGGCAGGGACGTTGCTCTGAGGTCAAGTTTCTTACACAGAGGATGGGAGCCCCAGGGAACTACAGCAGGTGTTTCTGAGCGATGCCGGAGGATGAAGCTGGGATGCAGGGGTGGAGTTTAGCAAGTGCTGAGGTCAAACCAGGGAAAGGAGGAGAAAGAAAGACAGGCAAATAGAAATCACGAGGTGGCTGTGCTTAGCTGTAATCTAACATGACTTTCCCTCTGTAGGCAAAGGGGGGCAGGTGATGTTAACATTCATTATCATGTCATATTCGATTGACTGCCAGAATTTATTATACTTTCTGCTGTTACACTCTGAATACTGACAAAACCCATTCCCTTGCCCAAGAAAGGTCTCTGCTTTCTAATCTTCACAGAATAACAGGGAAGTGGAAGGGCACTGATACCAGAGTAATAAGTGTCACTGAGGGGCCAGGGCTGCAGCACCTTAATTCCAGAAGGAGCAGGAAAAGGAGGGAAGACGAGGTGAAGGAGGGGTGTGTGAAGGCCTCAGTTGGGATAATAAAGCTCTGAGAAGGGGCCAGGCCCCTCAGTGGGTGCGGAGGGGCCCTCGGGCTGATCGTCTGCCACGTGGCTTCAGACCATCTGCTGGATACTGAGGAAGTGGTGCCGGAAGGAGGAGAAGCTGTTTCCATGTTGAAAGAATTCAGCTTATAGGTGAAAATGCATGTTGCCAAGTTAATTAATTAACTCTAGAGTTATATATTGGGCACTGCTCTGGGCAGAGCACCTAGGGGTACAGGCATAAATAGACACAATTCTTCAGTTATAGCCATCTAGTGAGAGAGAGAGAGTCTAATAGCTGTTGAACAATGCACTAAATTCTGCAATGAAGTTTCATTGAGTCACTTGCATATTGGTTAAAACTGTGTAGACATTGAACTAGATGCTGGAAATATGAAGATAAAGCAGGACGATTGTCCCCTGGGCCTCCCCAGAGCAAGGATCTGGCGTGCAGAGGAATGAAGGACAGAGCCCTGAAGCAGTGGAGGGTTACTAGTGTGTCCGCAGATGAGCGAACAAGGGCTCAAGACAGCCACCCCTGTGTGAAAGGCTCAAGGCAAGAAAGAGAAAGTTCCCCTAAGATGCCACAGCAGGTGCCGGGAGTCTCAAGCATCAGAGTCACCATCCCTACTGTGCCAGGTGACGCTGGTAGGGGGATCCTGGGTGGCACCATTCACCTGGTAGCCTGGCCTATCCCCCCTTTTCTATCTCACCTCATCTCTACCTATTTTTAAAAATTTTTTTTTCTGTATTTTAAATTATTTTTAATAGAACACAATTGTACATGTCTGTGGGGTACAGCATGGTATTTTAATATCTATACACAAAACGCAATGAACAAATCAGGGTAATTAGCATATTCAACGCCTCACAATATATTTGCATGAGCATTTTTACCTCCATTAAGTGGTTAAGCATTAGGCGATAGTGGCTGCAGAATCTGAGATGTTTGTTTTAATGGAGAACCTAAAGATGGGATATACTTCAGACCTCACACTCCAGAGGGTGGGGCAGGATGCTGGGCTGGTAGTAGATTTGCTGAGCAACTTGCAAATTAAGTTCCCTGCTCACAATACTCATCCGATTCTGTGAAATGAGAACAGAGAAAGTGGATCCTGGCAGCTGTGAATTCAGGAAAAGGTACGATTAGAGAAATCAGGCTGCCAGAGGCCAGAGCTATGCCTTGGATAGCTTCTTCTTTTTTTCTATATTTGGAGAGAAAAAATTCCAGGAAGATGTTTGTTTTTTACATTTATCTCAGCCCTGAAGAACATCATGGAGTCTAAAATATCCTTGATAGGGGTCCAGAGACTCAGTGTTTTAAATTCTGAAGGAATAGCTCTCATATGGAAAGCTGAGGGTTTATTTTTATTAGAATGATTCAGATTTGCTGAAGCCCTAAGGATGGGTCAACTGAGGTAAAGTTATCTTACCAGTTTCCTGTAAACCTAAGGATACATTTGTATCTTTGTTTGTATAAATTAAAACAATCATTTACATACACATTTGCATACTGTACCAACTCTGTGTACATAAGATTAAATGAATTAGTATCTCTGATATGTAAGTTGTATCTAACAAGTACCAACAACATTGTATTGTTGAAAGGGCTCAGTCTCAGAAGTCTCTAAAGTAGAGTTGGGTCTGAATCCTACAATCATGGCTTACTGGCTCTGTGAATTCTCTCTGAATCTCAGTTTCTTCATATATTACAATTTATAAAACAATAGGTACCTCAACTATGTCTTGTTTAATCCTCAGATGGGAAGAAATAATGGGCCCAGCATAACAAAAATGTGCTCTTTCAACAGCTCAAGACTGTGGCCAAAGTGAGAACAACATCAAGAGAATCAGCAGGGGCCTCTATCTTCCCTAGGTGAGTTATCTGAAGAAGGGGATGGGTGGAACTTGGCCTGGGAGCATGGCCTGACTCTCACAACTTGGAGTCTGGTTCTTAGAGCAAGGTGACCACAGATTCCGGATCTGGGACAGGTTCCTGCTCCTGGTTGACAGATGGCACCTCATCACTGAGGCCTCAGATGGAGTGATGGCCCAGAGGGGGCTCTTTCATAGGGATAAGGACTCTGATCCCCGTCATGAGAGCTCCACTCACAAGATGTAATCTTCCAAAGGCCCCGCCCCCTAATACCATCATCTTGGGGGAAAAGATTTTTTTTTAAATTTTTATTAAATCATAATTGTGTACATTAGTGCAATCACGGGGCACAATGTGCTGACTTCATATACAGTCTGAAATATTTTCATCGAACTGTTTAACATAGCCTTCATGGCATTTTCTTAATCACTATATGTAGACATTGGTATTCTGCGTTTAATAAGTTTCACCTGTACCCTTCTAAGATGCACCGTAGGTGTGATCCCACCAATTGCCCTCCCTCCACCCATCCTCTCCCCACCCCTCCCTTGCCCTTTCCCCCATATTCTTGTGCTATAATTGGGTTTTAGCCTTCATATGAAAGCTATAAATTAGGTTCATATTAGGGCTGAGTACATTGGATACTTTTTCTTGCGTTCTTGAGATACTTTGCTAAGAAGAATGTGTTCCAGCTCCATCCATGTAAACATGAAAG
>CAUYRH010083229.1:0-15284 GCA_963574655.1 Perodicticus potto | reverse complement strand
TGTTCTTTGTTTTTTGTTTGTTGGGAAGTTGGGCTTTGGCGGGGAAGAGTTAATATTTTGCATGAAACATCTTATTTCCTAACAGTGAAATTGCTTTCTCTTTTGTCTTATGATTTTTTTTGAGGTGAAATTTAAGTTTTTTTGTAAGTAGTACTATTATAGCTATCTTGAGTGTCTTGCTTGTACTGTATCACATCATACCTTTGTTTAATTCTTTTTTTTTATTTTCTTCATTATTAAATCATAGCTGTGTACAATAGTGCAATAAACTGTTCACTTGTTAAAAAAAATGAATTACCTTTAGAACAATTTTGTTTTTTGGGTCCCTTAAGTAAGTTTTTCTCTTCTATTTTAGGGAAAGATAGTGCAGCAAAGGCAATGGATGATGGGGCAAAGCAGGTTTCCAAAATCTGCTGTGAACTGTATGTCTACACATGGTGCTGGAAAAAAAAAACAGGAGTTGCTCAAAATGTCTGTGAAGGTGATCTTTTATGTGAATAATTTTATGGGAACCTTTCCAATAAAAAAAAATGTACTCAATGCTCCCACTTGACAAAATAAATAAATTATGGATTAGGAAACATTTATGTTTATGGTGAGATAGGAAGTCTATTAGTGTGGTTAAGAACCTCAGTTCCAGGCGGTGCCTGTGGCTCAGTGAGTAGGGCACGAGCCCCAAATACCGAGGGTTGTGGGTTCAAACCCGGCACCGGCCGAAGTGAAACAAAAAAAATAGCTGGGCATTGTGGCACCTGTACTCCTAGCTACTTGGGAGGCTGAGGCAAGAGAATCACCTAAGCCCAAGAGCTGAAGGTTGCTGTGAGCTGTGATGCCATAGCACTCTACCGAGTGCAATAAAGTGAAACAAAGTGAAACTCTATCTCTAAAAAAAAAAAAAAAAACCTCAGTGCCATAGTCAAGTCATAGTGATCAAAACCCTGAGTGATCCCTGGCAAGTAACCCTCCCTATGCTTTAGTTTCCTCGACTATAGAAAAGGAGATAACACTCGGTGGCACCTGTAGCTCAAGGAGTAGGGCACTGGCCCCATATGCCAGAGATGGCAGGTTCAAACCCAGCCCTGGCCAAAAACTGCAAGAAAGACAAAAAATACAAAAAGGAGATAATACTATCTATCTCACAGAGTTATAATGAAAATTAAATGACTTAATTTTTATGAAGGTCTTGGAAGAGCAGCTAGCAAATACTTGGTAATTGGTAATTATTGTTTTAGATTCTTGTAAATAATTTTATCACTATAAAACATTAATTGAATATAAACATAGTCATGTGATAAGTGTTGAATTTATATAGCTGATTTTGTAGTTGACTGTTGAAAGAACAGTCTCATTAATGTAGTGTGGAATATGCACACACTTGGTTACAGCCAAAGAAGCTACAAGACCCATAATGGCATGGAGATTAGGCTTTTTGAGATAAGATTTTAGTTGTAACCCAATATGATTTCCCAGAAATGGTGTCTGTCCCAAAGAAACATAAATTAGTGGAAGATATGAGCCTTGAATTGAGGACTTCTGACTTTGTGTACATGTAGAAAATTCATATAGACAATTCATAATTTAGAAGCAGCATGTTTTGAACATTGTATTATAAAAAGATAATTGTACTTTATCATGGAAAAATTCTGTAATTAGGTCTTTTCATTCCTATCAAAGTTACCATTAAATAAAGTGTTTGTGACTGGCCTTAATTGCTAATTATAATGATAACATTAACATTTTCATGATTATTTAAAAACAAAAGGACTTTGTCATATCCATACTGTAAGCACTGTAACATAAGACATAGTATAAAGTATAAACAGTATATTAAATTATAACTAAATATTGAACAAGAGAAATAAATGCTGTCATTTTTCATCATGCTAATGATATTTTTCTTCTGTAATTCTCACAACAATTACACAAGCAGTTATTGAGCTTATTTTATGAATAAAGAAACAGAGTTTCATAATTTTCTTTGTAAAGGTCCTTCACCTCTTTTGTTAGATATATTCCTAGGTATTTCATGTTTTGTGAAGCTACTGTAAAGGGAATTGTGTCCTTATATACAAAGGCTACTGATTTGTGGACATTTATTTTATATCCTGAGACATTACTATATTATTTGATCACTCCTAAGAGTCTTGTGGTTGAGTCTTTGGGATTCTCTAATTGTAAGATCATATCGTCAGCAAAGAGTGAAAGCTTGACCTCTTCTGCCCCCATTTGGATGCACTTTGTTTCCTTTTCTTGCCCGATTATATTGGTTAGAACGTCCAGCACTATGCTGAATAGTCGTGATGACAGAAGACAACCTTGTCTGGTTCCAGTTATAAGTGGAAAAGTTTGCACTTTTACTCCATTCAGTGTAATATTAGCTGTGGGTTTGCCATAGATGAGCTTGATCAGTTTAAGAAATGTGCCACCTATACCTACATTCTTGTGTTCTAATTTAAAAAAGGATAAAAAAGGACACTGAATTTTATTGAATGCCTTCCAGCATCTATTGAGAAGATCATATGGTCTTTGTTTTTGCTTCTGTTGACATGTTTAATTACATTTATGGACTCGCCTATGTTAAACCAGCCTTGCATCCCTGGGATGAAACCTACTGATGGTGATGGGTGGTTTTTTTAATGTGTAGCTGAAAGCTTCCATACAGCTAAGGAAACAATAACCAAAGAAAATAGAGAACTTTCAGAATGGGAAAAGATATTTGCATATTATGAATCAGACGTAACTTGATAACTAGGATCTACAGAGAACTCAAATTAATTAACAAAAAAGACCCAATAATCCCATATATCACAAAAGACATGAATACAACCTTCTCTAAAGAAGACAGACAGCTAACAAACATAATAAAACGGTCATCATCACTAATCATCAGAGATATACAAATCCTAAGATATCACTAAACCCAGTGAGAATGGCCCACATCACAAAGTCTCAAAACTGCAAATGCTGGTGTGAATGTGAAGAAAAGAGGACACTTTTACACTGCTGATGGGACTGCAAACTAATACAACCTTTTTGGAAAAAAGTATGGAGAAAGCTCAAAGAACTCATGTTAGAGTCAAATTAGACCTCCTGTTTGATCCTGCAATCCCATTACTAGGCATCTATCCAAAAGAAAAAAAAATCATTCTATCATACGGACATTTGCACTAGACTGTTTATCACAGCTCAATTTACAATCATTAAAATGTGGAAACAACCTAACTGCCCACCAACCCAGGAATGGATTAACAAGCTGTGGCATACATATACCATGGAATACTATTCAGCCATTAAAACAGATGGAGACTTTACATCTTTTGTATTAACCTGGATTGGGGTGGAACTCATCCTTCTTACTAAAGCAACATAAGAATGGAGGAGCAAGAACCCAATGCACTCAATTCTAATACGAAGGCAGTGGATGTAGTGGATGTAGTGGGGTAGGGAATTGTGGGAGCGGGGAGAGGTGAGAAGGGGGGATGGTAGTGCATGGCACACCTCTTGTGGGTGGAACACAATTACAAGAGGGACTCTATCTAGCTAATGAAATCACTGTAACCTAATTTTTTGTACTGTTAATGAATCCCTAAAAATAAAAAAGAAAAGAGAAGAAAATATTAAAAAAAGAAACTGAGGACTAAGTTTAATTCGGTAGTTTTATCCAGTTTCACATAATTAGTGAGTGACCTTGATAAATTCAAAGCCCTATTCCTGGCACCAAATCCCACACATTTCCAATAAACTGAATGAATTTATTCCATATGCATTCATTCATTCTTTGCTTTGCCTTCTGAGAATATAAAGTCCTCTTGGAAAGGATTTCTTTGCATGGTACAAATCTTTTTTAAAGTGTAAAATGAAGTTTGCCTAAATTATTTTCTGTTTTACTTGAACACTGTTACACAAGTAAAAGTGTTCAAAATTCTTACCACTAAAAGGACAGCATTAGTTCCCCAGCATGGGCAGCATCTAGAAACTTAGAAACGCAGTGTCTCAGCTCCCTACTGGAACCTACTGAAATGGAATCTGCATTTTCTTTTGTTTGTTTGTGACAGAATCTCACTCTGTCACCCTGAGTAGAGTGCCTTGGTGTCATTGTAGTTCACAGCAACCTGGAACTCTTGGGCTCAAGAGATCCTCCTGCCTCAGTTTTTCTAATTTTAGTAGAGATGGGGTTTTACTCAAGAGCTCAAGTAGTTCACCTGCCGCTTCCCAGAGTACTAGGATACAGACAGACCTACGCCACTCTACAAGCTTCCAGGTAGTTTATACGCACATCATCGAGCTTTGAAAAGCACTAGTCTGAATAACTGTATACTTGTTTAGTTGCTACTCGATTACTTGTTAGTGGTATTAATAATGGTGGATACAGTGCTAAAGTCACACAAACTAAACAGCATTTCCTTTTAACTCAAAAGTTAAGTCAGTATTTATCCCCTATATAATCTTTTTCTCCTCTTCAGTTTACCATAAGCTACACAGCATTTACAAATATTAATTAAGGAAATCAGAAGATTTCCTAACACTTTGAAAAAAATTTAATGGATTCCTAGATCACCTAGTTTTAAGGTTCTCAAAATATCTCCTGGAGAAATAGGGAAATAGGTAAATAGGAACCATGGAGCATTGACTACTCACTATTTATCACCTTAATTGCTAAAATTTATAAAAGTTTTTAAATTGAGAGGAAATTTCATTATTGCCTTAATGTTTCATATAGTGGGGAAAAACTGCCATATAATCAAATAACCCAAAAATCAAGGTATATGACAAACTTTTAATGCGATGTAATTCAAATAAGAAAGCTTTCCTTAGAAATTACTATGTGTACCACATTATTTGTAACTGATGTTTTTGCAATTATAGAAGTATTCAAAATTTGGATTATGGAGATGATTGGACACTGTATGCATTTAGTAAAATATATAGATATGTTCATGAATATTAATAGAAGCTCATGGAAATTATACCCCAATACATTAGATAAAAATCTACATTATTCATGATTAATATGCATTATTGTCAAAAATATCACAGAAATGATGGTGTATCTTCTTAGTGTATAAAAACAAGAAATACCTCTTATCTGCATGTGTCATTACTGGTGATACTAACTTTGCTCAGAGTTTTTGCTATTTCATAATGGTAAAATTTTAATATTTTTCTATTTGCATTTGATAAATATCTTATATGGAGATATGAGATTATGCAAATATTATGTTTTTATTATATTTTTATACACTACTTTTACCTACTGTGAATGATTCTCTCCTATAACAATCATTGCTATGCCAGCTGTGACTTTATATTTCCCTTATTCTTCCACTTTATTCATTGGAATTCTACTGTTGTTCTTCTCCTCAATTCTTTTTAAAAATATTTAGTGATATCAGTTTGGATTCAGGGATATTTTCAGATGTAGATTTCATTTAATTTTTTTCTCTTTCAGGTTGTTTCTTGTTTCTTTAAAACATGCCAACCCCTAATCTTTTATTTGGATTACTTATAAAAATTTTTCTGGCAGGCACCCATAAAATTTTCCAGGCTCATCTCATACTGTCCAGGCCCCAACCTCAAAATCAGATATTTTTCCAAGGAATCTAAAAACTCCTAAGAGATCCTCTCATTCTTCCCTTATTAATTCCCTACTTATTTTCTGCAGCCATTTTATTAAAATTTTTGTAAACCAAATCTCCAACAATATCACTTCTTTCATCCCTCTTTGAAATGTAAGACCTACCATCTCTTGCTGGAAATAAGTTAATATCCACTAATTAGGGTTTGGACTCTTCCTGATCCTGGCATTCACGTTCTTACATGACAAGTCCCTGACTTCTAATTCCAGCCAAATATTTCACCTTCTTATGAATCTGATTCTTTATAAAGGCTGGATCATCAGCTATTTCTCAGATAACAATCTTGCCTTATGCTTCAGAGCTAGTGGAGTGCCTTGCAATGAAATGTTTATTGGGGACTTTCTAGATGAATGTAATTATATTCATTCTGGAATCCACTCATCTTTCTCAACCTTTTATTTTTTATTTCAGATTAATATGAAGGTATAAACCATTAGGTTACATTTTTTGTACTTGTTAGGTAAACTCCAAGCTTTCTCAACCTTTTAAAATCAAATCCATCCTTTAATAGTCAATTCAATTCATTTCATGATTTTTATGTCTGATTTATTCAAGAAAAGCTTGGTCTTTCCATAATATCTTCTACCTTTAGGGAAAATCCTATGCCAACTTCCAACATAAATAAATTTTCTGTCTTGTTTATGTAAGAACTGCATAACAATTGTAGTAGTGGGAATTCCATTAGAGTAACATTTCACATAATGTCATTGAAAGACAGCTGGTCTCAACAGGATAAATGCACAGGTGGATTGATGGAAGAACAGAAAAATGAAAAGTAAACATTATCAGTAGATTCCTGATAGTATACTACGGACTTCTCTTTAGTTAATCACCTGTTCTCATTCTATTAAATACCCTAAAATATTTTCTAAAAATAAAAATCTCTCCTAAGGCTCAAGAACATTATATTAGTCAGAGAAATTCAGAAATAAATATATATACACCCAAATAATGAAAAATAATTTTATTTTAAATAACAGAAAAAAATCATAGTATTTACTGAAAAAGAGATAGAAATAAAATTTAGTTGACTCGTCTTTCCTTTTTAAAAAAGTATATAAGTGGAGGGGTGACATTTTTGAATACCAATGTTGCTGATTCAGCCTTTCAAATGAAAACATAAATGCCCCTACTATGACAAAACAGACTTTTGCATAACAGAATTCCATAGGTACAAAAAAAATTGATCTGAAAAAAACCCCATAAAGTAAGAAGGAAGTTTAAAAATCCTAACCAGCACCAAATATCTTCTTTTAAACCATGACAAATGTGTTCCCAAACTTTATCATCAATATGAGACTACCAGCAGAAGTAATTGTTCAGTACCTAATGTTCCGAATAAAACTCAGATTACATCGAGGAATAGTGAGTAAAAGGGATTTACTGCTTATGACTTCTCCTCCCACTCCCTGGGCCCAAATAGTAGTCCCTCATAGTTTAAAAGGAACCTTAATTTTTTCTTTTAAATTGAATTTTAAATGCATACAAACCTTACTGTCACATCACATTAGAATTCTACAAGATTCTTCTATTATCTATTTCTAAGTGTGATACCACAGTATCACTTTTAGTTTTGTTTTTTGACTCCAGTTTGTGAAATTACAGCCCAATTATAATCTTAGCAGCTGCTGTCGCTGCTTCCCTCATTATTTGGGAACTTTGTTTTGGGAACAGCTAACTTTTTGTACTAGAAGCATATTCCAAAGTATTCCACAGAATACTTGACTCCCCACCTGCACCCAGGGATGACTTGTTATAGTTGTGATTCACAGACACATCTTTTTAATTACAAACACTGTTTACACAGGTGAGCAATGGACATTAAAATGGGACCAGAAGTTTAATGAAATGTTGACTTAAATTTGATTTTGATGTTTAAATACCAAGCTATAGAACTGGATCAAAAAATACACATGGTAAGCCTGGATGATCTTGTAGTAGCAAAAAGTCAGAAAGTACTAGAATCAGAACAAAACAAAACAAAATAAAATGATGCAGGGAGGGACATGGCACATATACACAAGAGTCGATTAAAGAGGTCCCAATGTCCAAAGCCTGTGCAATTTGAACAACAGAAAAGGCAATATTGTATTTGATTACAAAATACCCATGAGTCTATAATAACAGAACTAAATGATTGGATAAATAAATGGAAAGAAATAGATAAATCTCCCCTGTGGAAATATCTAAATAATTCTAATACTTATAATAATGTGCAGATACCCAGTCAAGGAAGTGAACTACAACCCACCAGACCTCCAGTCTCTGTGTATAGGCTGAATATAGCGGCTTATCTCCAAATGGTTCAGTGTAGAAAAGGAAGGGAAAAGAATAACTTCTCAACAGAGAAATTTAATGTATGCTAAGTCATCTAGCTAGTGAATGTCATGTTTACCTGTGTGTTCTTTCTACCACAAATCCGTAACCCCTGTCTAATCATAATAAAAACATCAGATAAACCTAAACTGAGGAACATACTACAAAATACCTTATCAGCACTCCTCTAAATTGTACAGACCTGTCCAACAAAGAGAGTCTGAGAAACTGTCAGAGCCAAGAGAAGACAAGGAGACACTAAAACTGAATGTAATGCAGTAGCCTAAATCATATTCTGGAACAGAAAAAGAACATTAGCTAAAATAAGAAAATCGAATAAAGTATGGACTTCAGTTAATAATTACATATCAATATTGCTTCATTATTTGTGACAAATGCATCAAATTAATCTAAGAAATTAATAGGAGAAACTAGATGGAGGATATATTTGAAACTTTTTTATAAATCTAATAGTATTCTAAAATAAAGTTGCATTTTTTTTTTAAAAAAAGCAAAATGTCATGTTTAATTTTGAATACATCCTGAATAGGAGGCTTATATCCTGCAGCACAGTCATCAACTATAATACATTTTGAAAGAGGATTCAACGTACTTTTCAGATGCATCAGCCTGAACCACAGGGTAATGATGGGACAGATATCTCCAAAAAGTTGTTAACACCACAAAACATTTCCTTAAGAAATCTGCGCTTTGATTGCTCACAGCTCAGTAGTAACTGCATGAATTATGATAATTCATGGTGGCTATTAATTTACTAATAAAAGCAAATCTCCTGTAAATCTTGATCTTGCATAATCTTTTCATCATCTTTAGATCAACACTGTGCCTTCCCAGTAAATGGGCCATCCCTGCCAATCCCTGTTTTCCACACAGTTGAATACAAACCCAGTTGCCAATTCTATTAGCATGACAGGATCAAAATCAGCATTTCAAAATTTATTTGTATGATCAAAGCCTCAAATTGGAAGAACTGTAGGTTCCATATGAAACTAATATCCCCTTGAAGGAGCTGCTGGAAAAATCTGATCCAATTATAACAGAAGTCAAGTTCCCAGGCTTTCACAGTAGCTAGATTGTCCTTCAAATAGAGGAGCCAAATGCAACCCTCTTGCTTTGGCAACCCCGTCACTTGGACTGTCTGTCTTTTGCTTTGAGACAGCATGGACTATTGAACGGCATGAAGATTTGGGGGCTGCACTTATGAAATAGCTTTCATAGTACTTATGTGTTTGGAGACTATGAAAATGATTCTGTATTTAAAACTGGAAAGCAGTTTAATTTAACCCTGAACAATTCATATTCCAGTTGTTTTTTCTAAGTTGAATAACTAAGGAAAATGAAAATAAAGTCTATATTTACCATTATTATTTTGAATGCTATAGGAAAATGAAAAATCATTATTCACCACAAACCAACTGATCATTGGCAACAATTACCAATGATGGGAAGGAGTAGAGAATGCCTCTGTGTGTCATTTAGAAAAAATATATATATGGGGGGAGCGTGTGTGTGATATTATTTTTGTAAAACAAAAATTTCTAATTTTTTAAAGTTGTCTTGGTCAATAAAATGATGTACAAAACAGAGTGAAAAAGAATCATAGTTCAGAACCATCAAGAAACATTGTTGAGAGATCCAAATAATGAGTTCCGATAGAGGTACATTGATTTCCTAGTGACAAAAAAATGATTGCAACTTTCCTATCTTTGGATATAAATCATGTGTCTCAATTTCTCTTCTTGTATGTACATGTACTATATTATACTTATGCAATCTTTTATTAGTGTAACTGGAAAAAAATAGAAAAAAATAATTAGAGAGGTGAGATTGCATTCATAGTCATGGAACTCAGGAGTCACAGAAAGCCCTGGAAGTCCCCAGGAATCCTAGAAAGGGATTGACTAGCATATGTCAAGTACCATTTTGTCTTTGGAAAAATATTCCTTTTTTTACAATTGAGAAGCCCTAGAGGTGAATTAAAGAAAGCCAGCACCTTGTGTAATGTAGGATGTGTCTTGGTGAGTGTGTGTTTGTGTGTGTGTTATTTTTGTACCAAGTAAAGGCACATTGGTCACAGGAAGATTTTGAAGTTATATAATAATATTCCTGAACATAAACTAGGCTATTATATTCTTGCGTGCTTAATTTTGACAAAAATATGTTTTTCTCACTTTGTTCCCCCACCCATTTTGATTTTCCACAAATGTTTCTGGGGATGCATTGATCTGGTTTTACACCAATGCAGACTCTCCACCATAATTTCTCCTCTAACCTATATGCCTTAACTGAAGGAAGATGAAATTGAGCAAAGGAGGTCAACACAAAAATGGAGAAAATGTATACATGGGAGACAGGGCTTTCTTCTTAAAAATGTGGTCTAATTGTTGGCTCCCAGAGTAGCAGAAAGAGACTGGGACAAGCGCCTGAAGACCTACTCCAGAGTGCCACCAGCACCTGAAATTTGTTATTTTTAAGAATGCCTTCCGCTAGAGGCATTCTATCAAAATTT
The DNA here is from genome assembly GCA_963574655.1 of Perodicticus potto. NCBI lineage: Eukaryota > Metazoa > Chordata > Mammalia > Primates > Lorisidae > Perodicticus > Perodicticus potto. Next base: position 4,802 of record CAUYRH010083229.1, on the reverse strand, counting down.
GATTCTATCAAATTATTATCCAATCTCTTTCTATTCCCTGACTTTTGCCATTTTTAATTTTTTATTGAGATCCTAAAATACAGTTGTGTTAAGCAAAAATCTTGGATTTACATTAGCTTTAGATAACTAGGTTAACTTACTCTTTCTTTGATTTAGAAATAATTATAGAATAGTAATTTTTCCATGTATATGACATTCACTCTATAGTTTTTAATTAATTTAAAGAACATGAATTAACTTTTTTTTTTTTAAGACAGTCTCACTCTGTCAGCCTTGGTAGAGTGCTATGGTAGCATCATAGCTCACAGCAACCTCAGACTCTTGGGCTCAAGCAATCTTCTTGCTTCAGCCTCCTGAGTAGCTGGAACAATAGGCACCAGCCATAATGCCCAGCTGTTTTTAAAGATGGGTCTCACTCTTGCTCAGCCTGGTCTCAGACTCCTGCAATCCACCCTCCTCGGCCTCCCAGAGTGCTAGGAGTACAGGTGTGAGCCACTGCCCCCTCCCATGAATTATCTTTTCTATGTAAGGCACTATAAGGCATAAAAGATGAATAAGATAAAAAAATCTCTCCCTTTAGTAGGCAGAGTCAGCAAAAGCAAGAAATCAAGCAAACAGAAACCCGTGTGATAAGCAGAGGTGCACTGATAAAGTTACATGCTCTTCTCTCTGAGGGATGGGAAATTCTTGGTTTATAGCATTTACAAATTTCCATGGTATAAATATTCCATCCATGGTCAATGTCAAGATACAAGTGTGACTTCACTGGAACTAGAGTTGGGAAGAAATGCATGTCATTGGCTTTTGCCACCTGGCTCCAGCACACCACTGAGAGAAGAGGTGAGCCTGAACAGCACAGGTACACTGTATAGTTAGTTGGAAGAGATACATTTGATTCTATGTGCTAGGTCAAGGAAAGATGGAAGAATTGGGAATCCTTGAGTTGAAATTTAAAGGACAAGTAGGAATCATTCAAGTGGGTAAAGTAGAGAAGAGTATTTCAGGCAGAGGGAACATTATGGGCAAAGTAAGGAGGGATGACTTCTTTTGGAATAGAGGTCAGCAAAGATTTTTCTTAAAAGGCCAGAGAGTATAATAGTAGGCTTTGCAGACCAAGAAAAAAAATTCTGGATATTATTTAGGGACTCATATAATTGAAAAATACAGCCCTTTGAGAATGTAACAAACAGCTTATGGGCTATAAAAAACCAGGCAGCTGAGTATATTTCGGCCATGGGTCATAGCTTGATGACCTTTGTTCTAGAAGAAGATACAGACTACAGGCAAATTACAGTAAAGCCATCCGTGTACAGAATGGGTGTGTTTTTCTCATCCTCTTAAAAGGTATAACAGAGCCAACAAGTCCACCTAACAGACTTCTGGAAATAACATTTTATTTGGCTTGACCTCACACTCAGTGATCCAGCAGAATTAAGGAGGGTTAGTGAGCAACATCAAGTAAATAAAATCCTCCTTGTTCATTTTATGTAGCAGGGCACACATTGCTGCATACTGGCTGCTGTGATTCCCTCACCATGTCAGGGAGGAGAATACAGTTCAGAAATTCTTTCGACAGCCCTTGCTTATGGATATACTTAAGTTATCACTCTTAACACAAAGTGCAGCAACAGGAACTTTCAGATTCTTCAACAAGACTAACTAGTCTTGAAAACAAATTCTCGGTACAATGTTGCAACAAAAACATTCATTAACATTAATCTTTATTGGATAGTCTTAGAGGATAAACTTTTCCTGATTTTAGCATTTAGAAACGATATGAAAGCTTTCCATGGGCTACATTCTAAAAGGATCTGACTGCCTGTCATTATAACTAAAAAGAAGCATATCTTGTGGTACCAGAAAATAAGGATGTACCCAGAAAAGGATGGCCACATGTCAGAAGGGCACAGGAGCCAAGCTGAAGATGTTTCCATTGGCCAAAAACTGAACAATTTGGATATAAAAAAATTAATAAGGTAATCCTGAATTATAATCACAGTATCAAATTAATACACCCAAAATAAACATCCATGAGTTAATATTTGAATAAAGAAATTAAAGAGAAGAACTAGGTCTTCATCACAGGAGAAAAGCAATTCGAATTGTAGAAGGAATGAGGCAAGTGGAATATTCACTATTAGAGCACAATAGTTATTGCAAGCAAAATCTACCAATGGATGTTAAAATTTGTAGGCAAAAATTTGAGGAAAAACAGTATTTGCACAGAGTCAAAGTATTTCCCACAAGATATTTACAAATTACAGAAGAGTCATGTAGCAGACACCACCTTGACCAAGTAATTAAGGTTAACATTGCCAGAAGTAAGTCTCATCAACCTTTGTCTCTCTCATTTGGTGCACTGAAATCCCATCATTTCTGTGATACTCTTGCCAAAATGGACAACTCTGATCTAATCATGAGAAAAAGACCAAAAGACAAAGCCAAATTGTTTAACATTCTACAGGACCAATACTCTTCAAACATGTCAAGGTCACAAAACATGAGAAAAGACTGATAAATTGACACGTATTGAAACAGAACACAAGACCTAGAAGAAAAGAAGGAAACAAACAAAAACTGGCCTATACTATAAAGTCTATTGTTCAGTTAATGTATTTTATCAAACTTAATTTTTTGGTTTCGTTAAATTACTATGGTTAACCAAGATATTAACATCAGGGAACCTGGCCAAGGGTATACTGAAACTCTACTATTTTTGCAACTGTTCTTTAAGTCAAAAATAATTTAAAATTAAAAGATTAAAAAAATGAGAGAGATAAACAGAGGCTGAATTAACATTTTTACTAGTGGTATATTTCCCTTTGCTGCACCCTACTTGGGTTTTCCCCACTCATTTTATTTCCCACAGGTCAGTAAAGGCTACAACATGATACATAGGTGGGCATGCCAGAACTGAATTCATTCCCAACCTGCTTACAGGAGAGATTAGAGGCTCCAACATGCACAATGTACACCTAGGCCAAGACTAAGTTTATAAAATTTTAGGAATTATCCAGAGAAGGAAATATCATTATTATTCTTATTTTATATTCAGTGATACTGAGGCACTAAAATATAAACTCCATGAGGACAGGGATTTTTACCTTCTTTGTCTGCTGCCCTATCTTTAGTCCATGACCTATTTCACAGCATATGGTATACATTTAATAAATATTTTGAAGTAAATCAATGAATGAATCAGGCTTAAGTGATTAAGCAACTTACCCACACAGCTGCAAAATGGAAAGCCAGGTTTTTACCTAGAAAGGTCTAATCTCAGAAGACACTTACCCACTGTGCTAGACAACATAGGTCTTGAGATCCCCAAAGAGGGGGATAGTTGCAATACATTTTTGTGGTCACTGTTCATTTAGACCAGTCAACCCATAAAAGATGTGAGAACCAGGAAATCTAAGAAGACTATTAGTCTGACTGTTGCAAAACTCGGTTTTTGTTCATTTGCTCAAACAATTAAAAAGTGAACACATCTAGAAATGTCTTAGTAAACCAGGACTGTGAGTCAGAATGATACAAAAATACCTTCCGAGAAATGGCATATGAAGTACCACAGTGGTATGACTTCTCCTTAAAACAGTAGAAGGACACTGTTGATGGTTTTGGCTAAAGTTGATTCACCTTTCATGCAGTAGTTTTGCAGAATTTTCCCCAAGTGTTTCGCCGAGTGTAATTTGAATTTGTCTCAAAGGTTAAGCTTGAATAATATTTTCATTTCTTTACCACAGAACGTGACAATTAATTTAAATCACATCTTATATTTTAGCATTGTAGCACCTCTGGGACTAGACATTTTATTTCTGTGTTACTTTGGAAAATACTCTATTGCAGATTGAAGGCCTGGATACTGTAGTTGACAGAGCCCTGGACTGAAAGTCAGAATAAAGAGTTCAAGGGCTGGCCACAGTTAACTATTATGTGACGTCTGGCAAGCAATTCAAAACCTATCTGAGACTCAGTTTCTTCACCTCTAAAAGGGGACAAAAATTTCTTGGCCACAAGGACATTTTCAAAATAAAGTGAGAAAATGTATGTGTTTGTGTTTCAGAAATTCTAAAGCATTCTGTCCAAGTTTGCTTTTGAGAACTCAGAAAAATAGCATATTTATAAAAGATAGCAATTAAAGTAATTACAAACTCTTTTGTAAAATATTTTTTATGCTTGTGACTTGTGACTTGTTTGCCTTACATATGTTTATATGTTTTCTATGTTTATTAAGCTACTCAAATTTGTTCTTCCTGTATTATCATCAGCAATATTTGGGATATACGAATACTTCAACATCTACATAATACTTCAGCCTATAATTCTTTCTAAATGATTATTACTTAGAAATAGAAGGACAATATTTTTACTTAGCAACCCTTTGTGATTTTTTTTTAAGGAGATAGACTTTAAACATTATATGAAATACTGTGTTCTAGTTAAGTTAATCTCCAGATAATATTTAGGATATTGAATAAAACAAAAGGAAAATTAATAGTATTTAAATAAGTCATTCATTTGGATCAATTAGCCAATTTAACCTTTAAAAAGTGGTCTGTTGGCTCAGCGCCTGTGGCTCAACGGGCTAAGGCGCCAGCCACGTACACCTGAGCTGGCAGGTTTGAATCCAGCCCGGGCCCACCAAACAACAATGACGGCTGCAACCAAAAAATGGCTGGGCACTGTGGCGGGCGCCTATAGTCCCAGCTACTTGGGAGGTGGAGGCAAGAGACTCGCTTGAGCCCAGGAATTGGAGGTTGTTGTGAGCTGTGATGCCACTGCACTTTATCTAGGGTGACAGC
>CAUYRH010083227.1:0-13620 GCA_963574655.1 Perodicticus potto | reverse complement strand
CACGTACACCTGAGCTGGCGGGTTCGAATCCAGCCCGGGCCTGCCAAACAACAATGACGGCTGCAACTAAAAAATGGCCGGGCGTTGTGGTGGGCGCCTGTAGTCCCAGCTACTTGGGAGGCAGAGGCAAGAGACTCGCTTGAGCTCAGGAATTGGAGGTTGCTGTGAGCTGTGATGCCACAGCACTCTACCCAGGGTGACAGCTTGAGGCTCTGTCTCAAAAAAAAATAATAAAAAAAAAGAAAATAGAAGCAGGGGCCTAAAGGACACATTTCATCTACTTTGGAGTCTTGTCCAGGAAATGATGCTATCAAGACCCAACAAGTCATACACTAGAGACCAGCTGTTCCCACCCAATTTCTGTTTAGATGCTGAAGAGTCTGCTCACTTGGGGGCACCCAAATTCTAATTTTTTTATTTTTATTTTTTTTGAGACAGAACCTCAAGCTGTCACCCTGGATAGAGTGCTGTGACATCACAGCTCACAGCAACCTCCAATTCCTGGGCTGAAGTGAGTCTCTTGCCTCGGTCTCCCAAGTAGCTGGGACTGCAGGCACCTGCCACAACGCCTGGCCATTTTTTTTTTTTTTTTTTGTTGCAGCCATCATTGTTGTTTGGCAGGCCCAGGCTGGATTTGAACCCGCCAGCTCAGGTGTATGTGACTGGCGCCTTAGCCCACTAAGCCACGGGCACCGAGCCTATTTTTAGTTTTTTGAGACAAAGTCTCAAGCTGTTGCCCTGTGTAGAGTGCTGTGACATCATAGCTCACAGCAACCTCCAACTCTTGGGCTCAAGTGATCCTCTTGCCTCAGTTTTTCTACTTTTAGTAGAGACGGGGTTTTGCTTTGCTCAGGCTAGTCTCAAACTCGTGAGCTCAAGCAATCCACTCATCTCGGCCTCCCAGAGTGCTAGGATTACAGGTGTGAGCCACTGTGCCTGGCTGAGGGGCACACAAATTCTATGAAGACAACAATGACGACAGTCTTACCACAGAGAGATAGATAATGAAGCTCAGCTGAAAAAAGCCACCCCAGATGGAAGAAACCATGAGATGGGTAAACTTTGCCTACTGCAAAGTGTCCTTTCTTGTAATTTTCACCCCCCAAATCAAATCGATCAGGTAGAACTTTATGCTTACAAAGGACAGAGCTAACAACTAGCATAAGTGCATTCCCTTCTTTGATATGACCTTGAATTAAGTCCAAATGAGGAATATAATAGTTGAAACCTCTCAACTGAAAAGATCAGGACAGAAAGTGTTCTCTAAAGCTTGTGAATCACTCGTGCCTACTTTAGCTCACTGTACGAATCTCTGGCTCCCTCATATACAGGACTGAGAACTCATAGTTCAGATTAGTGATTCCTCAATCTGGTCCTTACTTTTGTCATTTATTTGCCCCTATTTCTACCACTTCCCAATACAAAGCCTCTCTTCCAGCAAAGCTAGTTTCTACACTACCTACAAGATAGAATTATAGAGTAACAGATACGGAATACAGATGAGGCAACTAATACTCAGTGAGGAACAGGCCTTAAAAATTCCCAGAATTAGGAGCCTCTCTTCCTACCCTTTGCTATACTTTCTCTTCCTTTTTCTAAAGGTAAGGATACTATGCCTATACCTTAACATGGGGGAGTTAAACAATGAGTTCAGTTGTAAGAATTACAAAGGGAAAGCAGTGAGTATTTTAGCTCAAAATTTTTTCCGTTCCCTTTGGAGATCCAAAGAGGAGTTACGTTGCATTCTGAGAGATTCAGTCCTTCCCTGGGAAATCCTTATCCATGACTTTTCACAGTCTAACTCATGTAACTCATCCCATCTTAATCCCAACCCTGTCACCTTGGATTTTTAAAATGTAGATATTATGTGTATCAGATTTTTGCATTCATTTTGATTTTTTTAAATATTGGATTAAGGCCAGGCACAGTGGCTTATGCCTATAATCCCAGTACTTTGGGAGGCCTACATGGGAGGATCACTTGAGCCCATGAGTTTGAGACCAGCCTAGGCAATGTAGCAAGATCATATCTGTATAAAAAAATATAAAAAATTGGCTCAGCGCCTGTGGTTCAACGGGCTAAGGCGCCAACCATGTACACCTGAGCTGGCAGGTTCAAATCCAGCCTGGGCCCACCAAACAACAATGACGGCTGCAACCAAAAAATGGCCGGGCGTTGTGGTGGGCGCCTGTAGTCCTAGCTACTTGGGAGGCAGAGGCAAGAGACTCTCTTGAGCCCAGGAATTGGAGGTTGCTATGAGCTGTGATGCCACAGCACTCTCTCCAGGGTGACAGTTTGAGGCTTTGTCTCAAAGAAAGAAAAAAAATACATATATATATATAAAATTAGCCTGGGCTGGTAGTGTATGCCTGTGATCCCGGGTACATGGGAAGCTGAGGCAAGAGGTTTCTGAGCCTAGGAGTTTAAGACTAGCCTGGGGAAAATAAGTAGAGTCTCCAAAACAAAACAAAACAAAAAACCAAACCAATTGAGCAGCGTTCTATATATCTATGGAAGAAAACAACAAAATTATATTGAATTAATATACTATTTATCTTTAAGGGTGTTTGGTGCCCATTTAAATTTTGTATCTGAAGTGAGTGTCTCACTCACTTTATCTTAATTCCAACTCTGCCTTTGATTCACTCTCGGTTCTCATCAAATGACCCAAAGACAAGAAAAAAATCGAAACACATGTAAGCTTCATGGTTTAATTCAGTAAATATTTTTTATTAAAGCAGAATAAAAATGATTCCAACTCACTGATATTGGGAGGGTAAATTACTTGGCTCCCCCACCCCCACCCCGTGGCCACCCATTTCACTCAGGGCAATCCCCCATGTCCACATTTCCAGTCTGCCCCAGGGCAGCTGAGATAGGAGACGGGAGAATCTCAGGCTCGGCCATTGATCTCAAGTTATTCCACATATCCCAGGAACTTCACTGGCCCCAGTTCATCACAAATGACACGAACAAACCCCTCCATGGGGGAAATCTGGTACCTGCAGGCAGGATATCTGGTGCCTTCAGTTAACTGACAGACTGTCATTTGGAACATCGTCTCGCTCTGGAAGCAGAGAATGTCAGAATGGTTTCGGCAAGCCACCTTCTTGGGAGAAACGCAAATACTATTGATTTTTCTCGGCCTCTCATGGATGAAGACATGCTGCTTTTTACAAGTGTGGTCATGCTCCCTGATGGCTCTCTGTATAATCATGTAGTTGCAGTACCTCACGGGAATGTCACTGTGAGGGTAGTCCACGTGCAGGTGCTCCAGGGTCGACACCTGTATTGCTTCCTCACTCAGCTCATTTTCCCAGAACAGAAGCAGCAAGAAAACTATCACCATTATTATCATCAGGGGTAGGATTCCCTTCACATCCCTGGCTTTAACTCCTGTAGGGGGAGATAGCATGTATAGTAAAGGGTAGTCATATTCCTCCTGCTCCCACCCCTGACTGCTTCACTGTCCTTGGGATATTTTATTTCCTTTTCTATGCTAATGGAATCATGCTGACCCTGCAAGAGAGCTGGAAGCACAGCTCTCCCAGAAAGCCCTGATTGACCATTTCAGCTCTCAGAGTTTGGTATTTAACTACTGTCTAATTATTAAATTAGTAATAAATTTTGTGTTCCTCTTGAAAAGCTCTTTGATAGCAAGTACCATAACTGCTATTACATCTGAATCCTTCAAACTGTGTAACACAGAGCTGGACATAACAGAGGGTGGTAAAGAATACCCATGCCAGACGGTTCCCTTCATGTTGCAGAGTAACTGTCCCATACTCTTCTAAACCTTAATTTCACCCCCATTTCACATGACTTTAGTACTTCCTGCTAACCTTTCCTTCCCAATCCCTTCCCGACCCCTCCTGGTCTTGATCCTGCTTGCTTCTGTGCTGTCTCTCACCTGTCATTTTTGCTGTCACTCTCACAGGTAACATAGCCTTGCTGTCGTTCTCACAGGTAACATAACCTTTTGATCAAGGACCTGGGAAAATCTCTTGTGTTTTGCTGTTTCCTGATGAGATCTGATAAGGAGCCATTGAGTGTGGGGAGGGCCAAAGTGAAAAGAGCAGAAAGGGAGGAACCTGTAGAGAAGTGTGCTTGAGCACCCCTGGGGAGGAAGAGAAGTCACCCGTAAAAGGAGCGTTGGATAGGGCGGACCGTGAACATTCCCTCCTTAAACATGTGTGGACTTCTTAAAAATTTCAAAATATGAAGGGGGCACATTGTTCTTGTTACATGTATATCAGCCCAATACTGATAGGGCTTTGCAGGTGCCTGTCACCATAATAGTGCTCATTGTACCCCGAAGTTGTTACCCCTTATCTCTTTCCTATCTTTCCCTTTCTTAGTTTTGCCATTTGTTTATGTCATCTATGATTTCTTCCATCAGTGTTTTGTAGTTCTCCTTGTAGAGGTTTTTCACCTGCCTGATTAAGTATATTCTTAAATATTTTATTTTATTTTTAGATGTTATATGTGATATTGAGTCATATTGATTTGATTCTCTGCTTGACTGTTATTAGTGCATAGAAGTGCTACTGATTTGTGCATAGTGATTTTTTTTTTTTTTTTTTTTTGAGACAGAGCCTCAAGCTGTCACCCTGGGTAGAGTGCTGTGGCATCACAGCTCATAGCAACCTCCAATTCCTGGGCTCAAACAAGTCTCCTGCCTCTGCCTCCAAGTAGCTGGTACTACAGGCGCCCACCACAACACCCGGCCATTTTTTGGTTGCAGCCGTCATTGTTGTTTGGGGGGCTCGGGGTGGATTTGAACCCACCAGCTCAGGTGTACATGGCTGGCGCCTTAGCCCGTTGAGCCACAGGCGCCGAGCCTTTTTTTTTTTTTTTTTTTGAGACAGAGTCTCACTTTGTTGCTCTGGGTGGAGTGCCAAAGTATGATAGCTCACAGCAAAATCAAACTCCTGGACTCAAGTTATCCTCTTGCCTCACCCTCCCAAATAGCTGAGACTACAGGCACCTGCCACACTGCCCACCTACTTTTAGAGATGGGGGTCTCACTCTGGCTCAGGGCTGGTCTCGAATTTGTGAGCTCAAGCGATCTGCTCACCAGGGCCTCCCAGAGTGCTAGAATTTATTAATTTCAGGAATTGGTGAAGTCTTTGGTGTTTTTCTAGATAGGAGATCATATCATTAGCAAACAGGAATATGCTGACTTCCTCTTTCCTAATTTGTGTACGCTTTATTTCTTTCTCTTGCCTGATTGCTCTGGCTAGAATGTACAAATCTATGTTGAATGGAATTGGGAGCGGTGGGCACCCTTGCTTTGTTCCAGTTCTTAGGGGGAATGCTTTTAACTTTTCCCCATTTGGTATGATGTTGGCTGTGGTTTTGTCATATATGGCTTTTATATGAAGGTATATTCCTTCTATGCCTACTCTGTTGAAGGCTTTTATCGTGAAAGATCACTGAATTTTATAGGATGCTTTTTCTGTATCCATTAAGATGATTGTATGGTGTTTGCTTTTGCTTCTATCTAGTCAGGGATTACAGGTGTCAGGGTGGTGTCTATGGTGCCTGTCCTGCTTGACTCTATTGTGACAGGGAGGGTGCATGGCTCCCAGTCACAGGCTTACAAGAGCCCCTGCTCTCCCTCCTCCCTCCTCAGCCTGGCCTGGGTAATGCCGAGGCAGCTGCAGCAAAGCTGAGCCCTGTGTATATCTGGTGCTCTGAACCTGAGAGTTGATGTCATCAGCTGCAGCGACCCAGCAATGGAGGTCACCAGGTTCCTGCTGTACCCTCTCTCTAGTGCAATGTCACTGCACAGACTCCATACAGCTCCATGAGCAGTCCGGAGGTCTGCGGTGGTGACGAGGGCCCCTCGCAGCTTAGGCCACAGTGTCTGTGTGGGGAGCACAGAGTCCTGGGGTTCTCTCCTCCTGTCCTTCTTCACATGTGGGTGCCGCCTCCAGGTTCTTCTCTGCTGATTCACAGTGCTCCTTCCAAGCAGGCTCTTCTGTAGGTGGCATCACCTGCAAACTTCAGTCCTGTCCTTGAGAACAGTGTGCATGGGCTGTTTCTAGTCCTCTATCTTGCCTGTAGTGAAGTGTGGGCTTTTCAAAACAGTGAAGTCGTGGATGGCGCCTGTGGCTCAGGGGGTAGGGTGCCGGCCTCATATACCAATGGTGGCAGGATTGAACCCAGCCCCAGCTAAACTGCAACAAAAAATGGCTGTGCGTTGTGGCAGGCACCTGTGGCCCAAGCTACTCAGGAGGCTGAGGCAAGAGGATCGCCTAAGCCCAAGAGCTGGAAGTTGCTGTGAGCTGTGATGCCACAGCACTCTACCGAGGGCGACAAAGTGAGATTCTGTCTCAACGCCCCCCAAACCAAAAAAAAAAACGGTGAAGTCCTAATGTGTACCAGCCAATTTTTAATTAGTCCTTGCTATGAACCTGTGAAGTAGTTATTATTTTCATTTAATTGATAAATCAGTTCCAGAAAGGTAGAAGTAGTGATGGAAAGAGATGAGGATGGCAAGAGTCACACTCTGTCAATGCTAAACACTTGAATTCCAGTTTTAGCAAGTATCATGCCCATGCGATGTCCAGGATAGGGCAAAAAATGATTCCCAGGCATCAACATTAACCTAGAACAAGCCCTGGGCTTCTGAAGAGTAGGGAATAGTTCCCTAAAGTCTTGAACACTAGAATCACCTGGGGATTAAAAAAATACTGGCTCCCACCTTGAGATATTCTGCTTTAACTGAGATTTGTTATAAACTGACTTAGGGATTACTAAATAGATCCCCAACTTGGCCGGGCGCGGTGGCTCATGCCTGTAATCCCAGCACTCTGGGAGGCAAAGGTGGGTAGATTGTCTGAGCTCACAGGTTCGAGACCAGCCTGAGAAAGTGCGAGACCTCATCTCTAAAAAATAGCTGGGCATTGTAGTGGGTGCCTATGGTCCCAGCTACTTGGGAGGCTGAGACAAGAGAATCTCTTGTGCCCAAGAGTTTGAGGTTGCTGTGAGCTATGATACCACAGCACTCTACCAAGGTTAATGAAATGAGACTGTGTCTCAAAAAAAAAAAAAAATCCCCAACTGAGTCTAATACATGGCAAAATTTGGGAACTACTGAATTATGGTATTCTTGGGGAACCTACATGGTAAGTTAGTAGATGAAAACTTAGTAAAAAGATAATGGCTCAGGGCGGTGCCTGTGGCTCAAAGGAGTAGGATGCTGGAGGTGGTGGGTTCAAACCTAGCTCCGGCCAAAAACTGCAAAAAAAACCCCAAAAAAACCCCCAAACAGCAAGATAATGGCTCAATCTATTTAGACAATAGAATTTTTTGTTGCTGTCACCTCCTACTGAGCTATCTTAGAATGGGAAAATGAACTTTTACTATTTCTTACCTTGAAATCATGAGATTATTTCTCTTTTGAAGAGGCACCTACAAAGTCTCTTTTGTACATATCTATGTCTTCTTTTTAAAAAAAATCTGACTTGTGTTAAGTAATACATATCTGTGTCTTTCTAATTGCTAAGAAGAAAAAAACATTGTGGGGTAAAAAATGGTCTAAGAAGAGCAGAGTTTGAGTCTAGCCTGGACAACATAGCAAGACCCTGGTTCTAAAGAAAAAAGGAGAAAAAGGTTACCAAAAGAAAAGCAGTTTATTATATTCCAATATTAAACATAAATCTCCCTGTCTCCTGGAATTTTTGATTAGGAACAGAGATTGAAGTAGTTATATATAGGAATACTCCCAAATAATATGATTTATGGTAATTAGCATACTTATTGTTAAAATATATTTATTGATCCTAAATCTCAGTTAGCCAAAGCCCTCCATTTACTTTGAGTATCCTTTTTGAATATGCTTTATTATTTTTGTTGCCTTCTTTTTTGTTCATTTGTTTTTTTCTTTTTGGAGACAGAGTCTCACTCAGTTACCCTCAGTAGAGTGCCGTAGCATCAGCTCACAGCAACCTCAAACTCTTAGGCTCGATAGATCCTCTTGCCTCAGCCTCCCAGGTAGCTGTGACTGCAGGCACCTGGCACGATGCCCAGCTATTATTTTAGAGATGGGGTCTTGCTCTTGCCCAGGATGGTCTTGGACTCCTGAACCCAAGCAATCTACCGGCCTGAGTCTCCCAGAGTGTTGGGATTACAGGCATGAGCCACCGTGCCCGGCCATGTCAGCTTCTATATAATATCCTAGGTTACATATATATCCTAATACACAAAAGGTTTTGAAGAAAGAAAAAACAATGGGATTATTATTATACATTTTCCAAATGACTGCTAATGACAGGAAACCCAAAGTAACAGTAGTCTAACCAAGAGGGAATTATTTCTCACAGAAAAGAAGGCTGCGGGTAGTTGGGCCAGGATTGGTACCATGCTGCAAGGTGCTGAGCTTATACCCCAGGATGTGGCTTCCACATCATGGTCCAAGGTGGCTACTCTGGTCATAGCCGTCATGGCTGCAAAAAACTGGCCTCACATCCCAAGTTTCACTCACCATTTCTACTTACATTTCAATGACAATGACTTGATTACACAGTCACATCCACTTGCATGGACAGTGGGAAATGTAGGGTTTATTCTGGTTGGAATATGCCCAGCTAAAATTCTGGGGTTCTTTTACTAAGGAAAAAGCAGGGAATAAATACCGGGGACAACTAAAAACATTTCCTCTCCTCACCTCATTTCCCACATCATTCTGGGAAATGATGAATATGCCTCAACAAAACAAGTTTCATGATCAAGTTCTTTTCCTCTGATCATGATCATAATGTTGAGAAACATTAACTCTATTCCTTCCCTTCCAGAATTAGAAGATTCACAGAGCATCAGATTCTGAGAAACCCAGTAATAGAGAAGCTTGACTAATTTCATTTAATTTAAAAATTAATTTAAGCAAGGAGCTTCATTTAAGGGGTGCCAGCATAAACATCGTAAGGGCTAAAGTTCTATGAAATAATCAGTTTGGAAAATGCTGCAAGGATCTACAAGCCACAGACAGCAAATCCAGATCCAGGCCTTTGAGTGGGAACAAAGGAAACAACAATGGGGCCTGAATGCCTTTACTTGTTTTTTTTTTTTGAGACAGAGTCTTAAGCTATTGCCCTGGGTAGAGTGCTGTGGTGTCATAGCTCACAGCATCCTTCAACTCTTGGGCTCAAGTGATCCTCTTGCCTCAGTTTTTCTATTTTAGTAGAGACAGGGTCTCACTTTTGCTTAGGCTGGTCTTGAACTCATGAGTGCAAGCAATCCACCCACCTCAGCCTCCCAAGTGCTAGGATTACAGGTGTGAGCCACCACGCCCAGCTGCCTTTAGTGCTTTAGATTTGGAGGATTGCTCTCTTGAAATCTACGTGATCCTAGGATATTTTAGAGGCCTTCCGTGGAATGCTTTCATCTCTTGTCCAAAACTGATACTCCAGGCTTGTCATTACTGCTTCTTCATGGAGCTGCAGCTCTCTGACCTGCTTTATCCTCCTCCCAAAGCCTGGACACAGGTCCCACCCTTCATTCTTTAATGGACACTAAGCATAAGGATGGGGTTTGACAGATTTTCTCAAAACTTAATTACAGAAGAGAGAAAAGAACTAACACTGATTCATATTGTCTGCTATTGCTAGCATCCATCAGTAGGCCCTTCACAGGGCTGCGCTTCTGAATTGTTCTTTCCTCGGCTATTCTGATGTGGGGCTTTATGCCATGCTTTGTATCTCCTCTTCCCCAAGTCCTTGACTCTCACTGACCTTCAATAATGGTGATCACAGAGTTTCTATGGAGAAGAGCCTGGGAAACAGCAGTCAGGCCAGAGAGGGGGCTGGGCACTCTTCTCAAAGCTGTGTTTTCTGAGTGCCTTTACATGTAACTGGGAGAACATGAATTGCTCATATCAAAGAATGGGAATGAAAAGAGTTTGCTTACACTGCCACTTCCTGGCTCGCACAGACTTTTTTTAGAAAATGGGGTAGTCTTTAAGTGAAGTCTATCAGAGTATCTTGGCTACTAATTAAAAATACAGAAACTTGAGTCTTATCCCAGACTTATTGAATCAAAGTCTCTGATTTTAAGGTCTGGGAATCTGCATTTGTAATCAACAGCCCATCTCACAATAGATCAATTCCAAACTGGTGAACAGTGTAATCATTTCTAAAGAGTTTCACCCACCCTACAACAAAACTGACTTTTAAATTATATGGCATACGAAGTACCCTAATCTGAAACCTCTACATCTTGATTACTGCCCTGGTTCTGAGGACTCACAAAGGAATAGGGGATGTCTTAGCCTCACATCACAGAACTAAGCCAGTTCATCAGAATTCTCCCTCCCAGGAGACTGAGCGGGCCTGTCTCCCAAACACAGCATTGCAGGAAGAAGGCTTGGTCTGTATTTCTCACTCAGAGTCTTTAATTAACCTGTGTCCTATCAGCAGTTCTGGGAAACAGTTCACAAGAGGAACCTGGAGATGAGCTTCAGCGACAGTGCTCTGTCTACAAGGGAAGGTTGAAAAGCAGTCTGCAAGATGGAGTCGGAGAAGCTAAGCTGAAGCAGGACAGCGAACCCAGTGTCTTTAGCTCACATGGTTTCCCACCGTGATTATCTAGTTAAGGTTTCACCATAATTGTGAGGGTGTTTATCTCAGGAGACTCTGAGGAGGGAGTCACACATAGACAATAGGTGTTATGATATTGGTAAAGGTTATTTTGTTGATAATCATGTTTTCTCTGATGATTCTCTTAGATATTTTTTTAAAATAAAAATCACCTTTCTGTTGTTTAAACATTTGGGACTGCTAGAATGGAGACTACTTTAATGTTACTTCATATCAAATAAAGTAAAATTTTCTAGGTTCTTTTCCTTGTATTTCGTTATAAAAGTTATTAGAATCGTAACTGAGGCAGAACAGAATTGAGAGGCTACTCTTGCTGTTCTCCAGAATCACTGGCCTTCTGACAAATAAAGTTTGTTTGGACCTATCCTCGTCTCTGCATATTGGCTGGACAGTGACAGCTGGCCAGACCCTCTTCCTCTGGTAACACAAGTTCTATTTCTGCTCCCCACCCCTAACACACACACACACACCCCAAGGGAGTGGAAGGTGATCTCTGCCTCTTAGCCTGACCCGGAGATGAGCAACAGGGAAATGAGGCATAGGAACGAGGAACTAGCCCCGGCCTGCCAGACAACAATGACGGCTGCAACCAAAAAAAAAAAAAAAAAAATGTCTGGGTGTTGTGGCGGGCACCTGTAGTCCCAGCTACTTGGGAGGCAGAGGCAGGAGACTCGCTTGAGCACAGGAATTGGAGGTTGCTGTGAGCTGTGATGCCATAGCACTCTATCCAGGGTGACAGCTTGAGGCTCAATAGAGTGCTGTGGCATCACAGCTCACAAAAAAAACCACACACACACACACACACACACAAAAAGAAACGAGGAACTAGACCCTGAATGGGGAGCTCTAACTTGGGGGTGTGATGGAGCAGCTGTGTTTAATGGCCTAGAAATTAGCATTCTGATCAAGTCTCCCTAAATCAAGAACACTTACTATTGGCACCCCTATTTTGGAGGGGTTCATTGGCCTCTTTTGGCAATTGCAGGCTGTTTTTCTCAGTAAGCTATTAACTGAAGGACTCCTGCAGTGCCCTCTCGAGCCCCTGGGCACTCTTCCAGTTCACCTCCTACTATCTCACCTGTCTTCTCATCCAAGTGAGGTGGACAGACTGGGTCCTGCACATGTCCAAGAACAAACTACTCCTGATCTTGGGCAGGATGTGTTCTGAGACAGGAGCCATCTGTCTCGCCTTGCAGTTACAGCCCCCAGCTATGCACCCAGGAGGTCCTGTTCCCCCTTGGGGGGAAACCAAACCGTTTCTGTTTTGTAACTTCCTTGTGTTCCTAAAATAACTGCTACAAGGTGATAGCCCAAGGGAGACCAGGTAAAGAGAAGATTGCCCTAAGTGTCTAACAGCTATGGGTACGGTAGGTGCTCGGTTTTGACCTCTAAGAATGCTTTGATCATAGCATATCTGCCTTCTGTGTGCCCCCAGGCTGATCCTTCTACAGTTCCCTGTAAATCCCTATTAAGGAAGGACCCTTACCCAGCTTTTCCCTGCAGTGCCCTCAGGACATTTGGATCTTTCATACCCTCCCAAGCTCTGCTCTCTTCTCTGGATCAGTTCTAGCTTTTCTGAAAATCAGATAAGATTCCTGAAAAGAAGATACATAATTGTCCTCCCCCTCTACCCAAATAATCACCCAGACTTAAAGAATCCAGTGTTTTTTAAACAATTCCCTTTCCAGAGACATGTGGTTGGAGCTGGTGAGCGGGTCCTGAAAGCTGGGTTGCTGTCTTGACACTACCTCTGGGGTCCTGAGCTAAACTCTGTGGGCCTTGCTGGCTTCGGAAGAAAGTGGCTGGGAGTAGGCTGAGCTGGTGGAATGAAGGAGGTGAAATGACTCACAGTTTCAGTGTTGATAAAGCACCCTGTACTATCCCAGCAGGCGCTGTTCCTGTTTGTCAGAAAGCTGTAACCGGGTTCCCAGTGACATATGTCAACCTGTTGCACCACAGTGATCTTTTAAAACACAAATTCAATTACTGGCGATATCCACTCCCATTTCTGCCTAAAATGTGTCAGTATTTTTTTCACTAGTCTTGAAATAATGACCCACAGTCCTTATGTTTGTCTTTCGGGCTTTGCGTGGACAGCCTCACCCAAACCATTCTCCTTCCGTCCCCACATTCCTGCCGTACACTACTCTGTTCAGTTCCCTGAACTCATTGGGCTTCCTTACAGCTCATGTTTTTAAGCACATCTATCTCTCTCATTAGGAAATATTCTTTGCTCTACCGGCCTTCCTCATTCTGCCTGGTCAAATCCTGTGTTCTTCCCTTTCTTGAACAAGCCTTTCCTGAAACCCCAAAGTAAGTGAACAGCTTTTATTTTGCTTGCATAAGACCCAGCAAAAAATGCTTTGTGGCTCTTATCACTAGAATAATAGATTAATCATATTTCTCATATAGAGTCTGTCCCATGAGGCAGAGACCACATCTGTCTGGGGTTTCCGCAATAATCTCTGTTTCAAGCATAGTGCTGGGAGCATAGTGATGTCCAGCAAATATTTGCTCAATAAATAGAGTAAATAAAACAATGCATGAGTGAATGGCCTCAAACAAGTGTATTATTTTTTCTTTTTAACTAGAGTACAAAGGAGCATACAATTTAATCATCCTTCTTGAGGGTTACTTTGGTGGGACCCTATCGATGTGGCACCATGGGGACATAAGATCAGAAAGATCAATGAAAGGAAAGAAAAAAATGTTGATTCACCTCTACTTATTACTCAAGGGCTTAAATCAATTATTGCTTCTTTGACCCTCTCCCTTCAGCTGTTAAAGACCAAGGCAGGAGTTTTGCTAGTGGCTGCCAGCTGTGCTCTCTGCTTTCTCTCATATCCGTGGGCTGCCATGAACCAGTAGTTCAGCTTAGTTTTTTTTTTTTTTTTTTTTGAGACAGAGCCTCAAGCTGTCACCCTGGATAGAGTGCTGTGGCATCACAGCTCACAGCAACCTCTAATTCCTGGGCTCAAGCGAGTCTCTTGCCTCTGCCTCCCAAGTAGCTGGGACTGCA
>CAUYRH010083224.1:0-32851 GCA_963574655.1 Perodicticus potto | reverse complement strand
GTACAAGCAAGACACTCAAGATAGGCATAATAGTATTACTCACACAAACACTTAAATTTCATCTCAAAAAAAAAATCACAAGACAAAAGAGAAAGCAATTGTACTGTTATAAAATAAGATATTTCATGCAAAGTATTAACTTATGCATCTTCTTGATATAGTTGGTTTATACATATAACATAGAGGACCCATACAGTTGTATCTGTCTGCTCATGTTATTGGAAAAGTGTTACTGAGATATTAGTGATCTCAACTTTATCTTCTAAGTAATACTCCAAAGTCTGTGAAATGATGACCAAAGCACCTCTTCCAGGAAGTCTGCAAAAAGGTTTACCTCATTTATAATTAATGAGCCTGCAGTGCTGATCTATAATTATAAACACATGTTATTTAAAATCCATTTGTTACCACATTGTATTGAACACCAGTCTTGCGTTATGCATCAGACAGGCAGGTTCACCTAACTCTTATAGCTTACTATACTCTATGCCTCCCGGACTCACATGAATGTGGGGACAGAGCTAGAGAACAAGGTGGAGACTGCAAATGATGGAAGAAGAGCCTTCTAGGTCCTCAGAATTCTCTTTGCTTCATTAAATGACATTCATAATCAACTCCATCATTGTCCCAAGCAACTCCACACTCCCCTTGAAGAACAGCCCTTTTGGCCTCAGCCAGTTAATAGCACAATGACCTACATTATTGTGAGTTTAGTTTTTATTTTTTGACTCCTTTAGTGAATGACAATTTTTAGTCTCTCATAGTAATCAGATTCTATGTTTCGTAACATTTTCTGAGCATCAATTTAACTTTCATTTAAGTTTATCCTAAAGAAATGAGTATCAGGCTCATTTTCTTTCTTCTGTCAATTCAAATGGGGCCCAGCCAATTACCGTTATGTATAATATTTCTCCTCTTACAGTAAGAATATCGTCACTCACCAGCCTTCTCTTTTCTAGATTAGGTAATTCCAATTTCTTTTGCCTTTTCTCGCAGGTGTCATTTTCCTTCCTTTTAATCATCCTATGCCTATCATCTGAGCTGTGTTCTATCTGCTATTTTATTTTATTTTTATAGATGTAGAATTCAATTGGAGATGTTATATTTTGAAAGGTTATGCCCCGAGAATCTTGGAGTGATCACCTCCTTGGGATTCATTCAATAGACACAAAATTCTGTACTATCTATAAATTTTTATTGTCATTTAAAGAAATAATTTTTACCAGGTACAAAATCAAGTTCCATAAGGTGAATAATATTAATAGTTATATCATCTGTGGCTATTAGGACTGCACAAAGAACGTTCCAATTCAAATAAATTTTTAAAATGGGTGAACAACAAAGTGGCAGAAATATATTAAATTGTGATCACAGGTCCAAGTTCTTGAATGAGTTCTGTGATCTTAATGCTAGTATGCTAAGACTACCAAAAACCACAGCCAATGTAGGACATAGCAACAAAAGTGCAACCTGGGCTTCCTGCCCTGGGTAGCTCATACCTGGAAAACTTTTTTCATGAGCAATTTCACCTGCATCATGGATAAACTGGAATCTGCCCAGAGACCAGCTCCAAGGAGCAGGGATAGCATCCTAGCAATCCTTGTAGCCTCACATATAGTGCCTGACACATGTCAAGTGTTCAGTAGCATATCTGGGAAAGAAGTAATAAATTTATTAACTAGATAGTGAGAAGTCTGGCAACCAAAGCACGAGTTCACAAAGAGGCTGCATGATAAGTATGAGACCTAACAGATGAAGTTCATATATTATAAAAATGAATCTTTTCTAATTTCGTTAGAAAATATAAATCATTTTTTAAAAACAGAGTTTTCTGAAAACAACCCAAGATATAATAAATCAAAGTTGGTGATGGTGGGGAGGAGAGGAATTGGGAATCTCTATTTTTTTAAAGCCTCTCTAAGCATTCTTATGATCCAGTGATATCGAGGATTGTGCTCCATTTCAGAAGTCTATTCCAACTTTCAGTTTCTATGTTCTAAGACACTTTCCCTCCTGGAACCCCAGTTTTCAACAAGGATGGGTCTTGCCTTGCTGAACTTAAAGTCCCTGTCAACTCTAACTTCCAGGGGCCCCTATTTCTCCTGGTGTCTTCCAGGCCTCCCAGCGGTGTTCCTTCTCCAGGATGCCAATGGCCTCACACTACCAGGTGCAAGCTCAGGTCTTCCTCTGTGTTACCAGCTGGATTTGCCATTCTTCCTTCCAGAGTGGTGCCTTTGAACACTGGCCCAGCATTTCTCTTGGCCTCAAAATACTTCTGTTTTAGGTGTCACTCCCTTAACAAGGTAACAGATGCACTTTAATAGTGATCTCATGGAGATGAGAAGATGTCTTTGGCCCACTGATACAGATGTTTTACGGTTCCTCTCAGATCTTATTATAAAGCACAGTGTTGGGCTCCAATCCCAGTATCTACATATTTTTCATGCTTAATTTTAGGTTTAATTCAGTGGCCTAAGTTTAAGATCTGAATTGCCAAATTGGAATTCCAGAACAATAACACAATTATCTGTTATGAAATAAGCTATTCTTTACATAGGAACATGCGTGCTGTAAAGAAGTATTCAGACATTATTTGATCAGATCTCTTTTTATTTATGTCAGGAAAGGGTAGAGATTTCCATGTTTTTAGGGGTCAAATGAATGCCTCCTAGATTTTTCCCTTACTTGGTATTTCATCCAAGAAGCCATGAGGAAGAAATTAAAAACTCATCAACAAACCAGCATGAAGGCTGGGATGCTGGAAGCTTTCATCTGTTAAATACTATGCTCTGTGTAACCCCCTTTGAACTCTTCTTCTGCTCAGTAGATTAATTTGCTACTGATTTGGTTCTGAGCAATGGGGATTCTTGACAGGACAGCTGTCTATATAGCAAGCGAGTAAGAATGTGGGTGTATAAGCAGGGTGTGTGTCAATGCCCCAAACAGTCGATATGGTGAGGCGTTCATTAGGTTTCCATTGGGGCCTGAGACAAGTGCAAAGGTTTGGCCAAAGTACCTAGGTCAGCTCCCTCTCTATGTTCATCACTTTGTTAATTTCTCTCCTAGCACATAGAAATCTTGTTTGTTTATTGTTTGATTTTCTCTACCACAATGTAAACTCTGATAGGCAGAGTTTGCTCACTTCTACATTTCCAGTATTTAAAACAGTGCTTGATGCATAGTAGGTGTTTGATAACTATTTGTTGCATGAACAAATGAATGAGAGAATCTTTTCATATGAATTCCTATATGTGGACTTGTTTGAGGCATTGAATGTTTGTGATGTGCACTGTAAGGCCTCGTTCCTACTGTATTTACTACCATGCTTTGCTCTGTTGTGGCTGTCTCTGACAGAATGCAGATTGAGAAGAGGGTAAGTAGCAAGGATGTAGTGTGGACAAAGAGTTCAGAAGGAGGCGCTCGGCCCTGTCATCTGCATCTATAGCAGGGCCAAGGCATCCAGAGTGTAGCTGCTTAACTTTCTCTTATTTCCTGGTATTAGATCAGAGAGTATGTACTGTGTTTTACACCTTCAGTATCAAGTTCACTCTGGTCCACTCCCGTGACTTCGCTTCTTATCGCTATTCCAGATCTCATTCATCTTCTGATGTCTAATGCTACTCAGTGGCACCTCAAATATAGCGTGCTCAATGTTGTACGCTCGATATTGCTCATTTCACATCCGTATTTCTTTTCTGGTAGCCTCTATCTCAGTGTCCTGCCAGTTTCTCCTTGAAGAAACTCTGTAGTTAGCCTAAAATCCTTTTTATTTTTCTTTCTTCCTCATATTCAATCACTGAGATATAATTTATATCCTAAATAGTGTTGGAGTTTATCATTGCCTTCTTATTCTCATTTCCACTATTGTAGTTCAGACCACCATCATCTCTTATTTGGGCTATTGATTTAACCTGTTGTCTGATTCGTTATCTGTTCCTGTGTCCTGTGTCCTGTGAGGCCTTTCTGGATCTGACTCCTGCCTACCATTTTGATTTTAGCTTATATCACCTTCATCCTTGCAATATACTCTACAGCCATCAGCATCCTCATTGAGTTTTCAGTCATACTAGAGCTTGTATTCTTTGGTTCTTTGATCAGATAAGTCCTAATCACCCTCTTATGGCAGCTTGAAGGGTCTCACAGAATAGCCTGCTTTGATTCCCCAGTCTAGCTAAATTGTTCTGTTAGATGCTCTTTTAGCATTTCATTCTCCTTTTGTATCACTCACCATGCTTATAATCACCAGCTCAATACTTGTCTTTCTCACTAAAGTGTAAGGTCCACTGCTTGACACAGAGTCACTTCTATGTGATGTTGAAAGAATAGGTACACACCTCTCCCTTTCCATCCATACTTGATTTGTTCTCAAGTTTGTAAGATGTCACATTTTAGGGGAACACTAGAGCCATCAAGTTCACCTGAATCCATCCTTTTTGTTCCATTGCATTTTGTAAAGACTTCTATTATAGCATTTATTACATACATTGCATTCTAATATTTTGGTCACAAGTCAACTCTCCTGGACTGTCAGGCCCACATGTTATTTATCTATATATGTCTAGTAGAGTGTCAGTAATATCAGAGATTTTCAGTAAAATTTTGCTACCTGTATATATAAAATTTTGCTACCTAGAATGTACCTGAGAATGGAGAGACTAGAAGAATCTTATTTTTAGTCTGCTGGTTTTCTTTCTTTTCAGTACACTGAAAGTCCTTAGGGGCTATTATTTTAAATAAGTGAAGAAATTCTTATATCCGTTACTTAAACACTGAGAATTCAGTCTTTTACTACAGATTTGTATTACCCTAAATAGGAAAGGGAATATTCTTACATGGCATCTTTTTTTTTTTTTTAATTGCTTGAATTAGAACCTTATTTATACAAATGAATAGTTTATTAGAATGTTTTCCTTGGTCAAACCAAAGTAGAATAGGCTAGGTTATTGAAGTATCATCTAAAGGTTCAGGATATTAAAGTAATTTTCTTTCCAAATGAATTCAGAAATGTTTTTGATTCCACCTTGCCAGCCAGTCAGTGCCAGTCAGAACTTGAAAGCTGTGGTGGCTCAGTTTTGATCTCATTTCCAGAACGTAGGTGGGTCTCAGCTTTTCTGTCAACAAGACAACCTTGACAAATCAGAGAAGGTTAGCATTGGAAGCTTTCTTCAATAATGTTTATTACAACCTGCTGCATTTAATATAGGACACCACGGGCTTGAGGGGTTAAGTGAGTTGCTTTTGGCCACAAACTAATTAATAGCATTAATGCTACTGGCACCCAGGTGTCCTAATTTCTAGTTTGATAGTCTTTTTCTCTACATGTAGTCTTGCCTTTACAGAGGCAGGTGGTGACTGTGAGAATGTTGGAACAACTGTGTTTAACATCAGTGTCTTTGGAAATAACACCCCTGTCCTCTCCCAGCAAACCGGCAATTAGTCTCAAGTGTTTGGAAACAAAATCACTATTTCTAGTAAAAATGATGCCTGAGATTTACTAAGGGAAAGCTGGGTGTCCTTTAAAATCCTCCCTTTTCCCTCGCTCTCTGTCTCACCCCTTCCCCCATGTATCATTCTTATTCAAAGGGTCAGATTATAATAAATCTGAAAGCAAACAGTTCTCTGTTTGTTTTCCAGTGTTTATTGAATTGATTAGGTCTTTACATTTAAATCTTAGGTGCTGGTTATTTAGGATAAAATGTGATGTGGAATTCATGCATGGATGAGAGTGCTTGCTTTACAGTACCAAGATAAATGCCAGACTGAAATAATGTCTTAAGGTCAGGTATGCTGAAGTATGTAAACGGTAACAGATTTCCATTTCCATTTTTATAAAACCCTGGTAATAAAGAACATTTAAAGCCACAAATATCACACTCAGCAATGAAGACGTTAATTTTGCTTATACAACACTATTCACACTTGCAGGATTTCTGACAGTTTCAAGAACCCATGAGAATTAAGAGACCTCTAGCAAATGAATGCACATCAATAAAATACCCTTAATGAGGCTTTTAAAAAAAAAAAAAAAAGAAAAAAAGCTGATCCCATATTTTCTACTTAAAACCACTGACGGTGAAGATGGTATGTGCGATGTTTTACAATGACTTTTTGATGTTTTCTTCCTGTTCTGAATATTCTCTTAGTCCTTTTGAAATCAATAGTGCTGCAGAATTTTACCTGTTCTTTAATATTTCAAAAGCCCTTTCCTTGGTGCCTATCTTTTCACACTCAGAGTTTAGTAAGCCTTGACAAACCCTTACATTTCATGTCTTCAAGTAACATGGAGGATTTCCCACTGCTTCAGTTTGTTTTTAGAAGGTGAGGCATTTAAAAATGGCTAACCACGTACCAGGATCTGCGCCATTTCTAGAGAAGTTGATGCTGTTTTTATTGTTTTAAATGAACAATGAAAGCCTCAAAATACCTTTGTAATAGTCTCATAAATTTACATCAGTGATATGAAGCAAAGATTCTTCCCTGTCAGGAGAGATTGATGAAGAAAAGTAGACAAAAGAAAGTTACAGGATCAAATGATGGCCACTTGCTGATTATTATTCTGCTATCTGTCTGGATCTATCATGTTATAGGTAGTAAATGCCCTTATGAATTTAAATGAAAGTCATTGCTCACACGTATTTGAATGGAAGTGAAAGGGAGCAATTTGGTGTATCTCACTGTGGGGACATGACATTTAAAAGCAGTCAAGTTCATTTCTTTGACAATGACATCCCTTTTTGATCAAAACTGAAATGAGTCCTGTCTGTTCTGTGATGGGTAACAAGACTGCATGAGGCGTTAGCACAGTAGTGATAAAATAAGACTGAGAAACTAAGTAAGTCGTACACTTTGTAATGAGACTAATACCTAATATTTTACATTTAATCTGCATTGTCATCTTCTGACATATATACTGCTATTAAACTCCATTTTACAAATGAGGGAACTGAGGCAAAAAGTATCAAATAACTAGCTCAAGGATACCTAGTTAATAAGTACAGGAGTGAGAATTAAAAGCCTGGTATTATATGCCTCTTATTACCTTGTGGATGCCTTTTGGATAAGCATATTGGAATATCTTATCTTTTCATTCATAAAAAACTGAGTGTGAATCCCATTTTTTTATTTGCTAGTTGTTTGAGTTAGACAACTTTTTTAGCATTTCTCAGTCTGAGTTTTCTTATAATAATATCCAAGCCAAAGGTTGTTTTGAGGCTTAACTGAAATATAAGGATAAAATATAAAATATATATATGGATGTTCAAGCACCTAGTAAGTATACAATATATATAATATCCTTAGGAATATAAGTACTCAGTAAATATTCTCTCTTCTATTTCGCCTCTCTCTTTATTGCTTCTTTTAAAAAAAACTCTTTCTCCTCTTTCCTTTTCTTTCTTTCTTTCTTTTTTTCTTTTGATATTCTCCATCACTGAATTTATCTTTTCTTTATGTCATCTTGTGGTCAAAGAGGGTCAAGTATGAGCCTATGCCAGGACCCCCATTTTGACTCACTTTGTTAGGAGTTTCCTGAATGACATTGACAATATATTTGAGGGTCTCTATTTCCACTCATTCAGCTGTCAAATGTCATCTGTCTTCCTCAACTGCATGAAAAGAAAGTATGTTAATGGTTGATCCAAAGCTTTGAAGATGAAAAGTAGCATGCAACTGCTTGCTACTATAATTAATTCATCTGTGCTTTGAATGACCTCTTTCTTAAAAATAAAATCAGCATTATTTTCATATATTTTCTCTTTTTCATATAATATTCCTTCCTTTCCCATTGTCATACTTTGCCCTGCCACTACTCAGGACTTTCATGTTTAAATGACATTGCAAAGTGACAGATTGAAATTTTCTCTTTGTATTCTAAAGTAGCATGCATTGACCTTTTAGAGTAAGCCAGCATTTCGGAATTAGGCTCAAGAGTTATTATAATAGAATTGCTTTTATGAATCATGGCAGAAGGTAGACTTGGTCTGTAAGGTTACCCATGCTAATTTTCATCTGGAAAGTCAACTATCTAGACCACAAATCATTCATTCATTCATTGCATCTATTAAACATCTGTCCTGTGCCAGGAACTATACATATATTAGGTTCTGAAGATATATGACCTAGAAATGAGTCTGGAGGAAGCTTACAGCCTGGCAAGGGAGATAGACTTGTAATGATGGAAAGAAGTATTAACTGAGCACCTACTTATAATGCCAGGCTCCTTATTTATAACGCCTCACTTAGTTCCCATGACAAATGTCAAATAAGAAAACAGAAGCTCAGAGAGGTTAAGTAATGTGTCCATCATTTGACTTCGAAGGTGCAGACTAGAATGCAAACCCAAATCTGTCTCATGTTAAAATCCGTCTTTCCACTATTCTCCTCTACTTCATGAGTTAACATATTATTTTGATTTGAGCATGAGTGCAACCAAGGTAACCAAGATATGATAACTGATGTTTGGGACGCCATATCCTATTTATATTTGACCTTGATTGTGACACCCTACACTTCCTAATGTGGGTAATTGACAATCATAGACTGACACCTGTTGAAAGGTGAAAATATGCTTGAGCTCTTCTGTCCTAACTGGCTATTTGACCAATGCAATCATCAGGGTCCTGGCAGAGGGCAACTCATTAAAGGTAATGCTTCTAAATGAAAAGAAAATAATAGAGGTCAGGAGGGGACATTTTGATCTAAGAATTATTTTATGACAATCAAAAGTCATTGAATCATTTTGAAGTCGAATATGAGCTTAAATAGGACTCCATTTTTATAATTTTCCCTTCTAGGAGAGAACAGTGTTCTTCATTATCATAGCCATTGCCTGGTATGTGGTTGTCACTCAAAATGTATGTGTTCAGTAAATGAATGAATGTCTACTGCTTCAAAAATGTTTTCCTCAATCACAATTATGTATAATATCCATGCTTATCCTATATTTGGGAGTTTGGGGGTACTTAGGGAATAGCTGTATAGGCAGTGGGAACTTCGTAAATTTTTGAATGAATACAAAGATTTCCAATTTATATCAACACATTTGATTTCATAGGCTATATTTACTTAGCAGCATAGCATAATGTTTAAAAGGATGTGCTCTCAACTTAGGCTTCATGGGTTTGGGTCCTAGCTCTTTATTTAATGGGTAACTGTAGAAAATTTACTTACCCTCTTCAAATCTCTTTTCTCATCTTGTAAGATGGGAATAATAATCATATTTTCCTCACTATGGTCAATTGAGAGAGTGCATATACAGTAAAAGATTGTTTTTTGTCATTCTTCTTCTTACTATTAGAATTGTTAAAGTAGTGATTAAGGCACAGGATTTAAAAAGGAAGTTCAGGAAAAATGTGCAGTCATGTCAGATATGAAATTGAGTAAGTCCTGGTCCAAAAGACAGAGCCAAAATGGGTTTAAATGTATATGAATTTTATTAGGGGAGCTATTTGTGTGGGAAAAATGGGCAGACCATTGGAAAAAGCTAGGAGAGCCATGAGAGCAATACCAGATGGTGAAGACCAGCAGTGAAGGAGAGAAGGAGAGCCTGTCAGATAGATGTGCCCTTGACCACCTGTGTGATGCAAGAAGGTTCAATAGGGCCAGGTGTCAGTGTTGGCTGTCTTAGGAGCCTTCATCTCCTAGGCATAGACCTGCCTTAGTATCCCTGCCATCTTCAGTGATGGGTGGGGGAAACTCTAGCACAAATGCATAGAACTCAGAACCCTGTAGTAAGAGCCTTGCTTAATTATCTTCTCTGTGTTTGGAAGTCTGCAAGGACCATTCTCATTGTCGAGACAGAAATTAATTCAATAATTCAATTTCTATGTACATAGAACTACTTAGCTAGAATTTGTGGGAAATTCAAAGATGGTTAATTTATATTTCTGCTACCCAAGCATAACTCAAACATGAGGGAGACTTTATTTTGTGCCAAGTGAGACATAGAAAAAGGGGTCCTAAAAGAAGAGAGGAACAATTTCTGAGCCGAGTTTTTGCTTTGTGGTATAAGAGAGGCTTGATGGGAGTGCAGAGTGGCCTGGAGGCTATGGCAGACTGGGAGAATAATATGAGCACATGTATGAAGGAGGAAAATATGGGGCTCACATGGGGAAACTTAACACATGGTATCTGTGGATGAGGGTGGTCGTTATAGTAGACATGGGTTGAAAGTTAAACATGGTTTAACAAGTAGTCTGGACTAATTTAGCTATGAAGCTATAAGGAGCTTGGACAATTCAACTATTATGTACAACTACTATGGAGAACAGTTCAGAGAATCCTCAAAAAAACCAGAACTACCATTTGATCCAGCAATACCACTACTGGGTATATATGTAAAAGAAAAGAAGTCAATATATTGAAGAGATATCTGCACTCCTATGTTTACTGTAGCACTATTCTCAACAGCCAAGGTATGGAATCAACCTAAGTGCGCCATTATCAGTGGGTAAATGGATAAAGAAAATGTGGCACATACACATGATGGAATATTAGTCAGCCCTAAAAAAGAATGAAATCCTGACATTTGTAGCAAACGGGTGGAATTAGAGGTACTATGGTAAGTGAAATAAATCAAGCACAGATAGAAAAATATCACGTTTTCTGTTCTATGTAGGAAATAAAGTGGATCTCATAACGATAAAGACTAGATTGCTAGTTATCAGAGGCCGGGTAGGTTGGGGGAGGGAAAGATAAAAAGTAGTCAATCAGTAAAGTATGTAGCTTTATATAAGAAATAAGATGTAGTGTTCTATAGATCATCAGGGTGACTATTTAATAATCTATTATATATTTAAAAATAGCTAGAAGGGAGTTATTTGAATGTTTCTAGCACAAGAAAAGACAAATATTCAAGGTGGTGGATATCCACGTTATCCTGATTTGACCTTTACAAGTTATGTGACTGGATTTAATTATCACATGTACCCTGAAAAAATAAACTTTATTTTAAATGTAACCATTGAAGGTTTTTTAAATAGAGAACATACCCACATGGGAATTTTAGGAAGAAAGCTCTGTGGTAGCCAACAAAATATGCTGAAAATGATGTCACGAGGGGCAAGAAGAATACCTTATAAAAACAGCTACAATGGTTCAGATGAAAAGTAATTAGAGCCAATTCCAAGCACAAGCAGGTGTGGAAGAGGAGGTTAAGAGGCATGCCAAGGTAAAGGAAGCAGAATTTGGGACTTGACTTCAAAGAAAGAGAGGGAGAAGTTGAGACCAACTCTGAAGTTGAGATCAACTTTCTGCTTGAAGTTCTGAGTATTAGGCTGTCACCAACTACAAGAACATAAAGTAGAAGTGAGTTTTGCGGAAGGAGAATTCTATTTTGATATGTAGAATTTCAGATATTTTCCCAATATTCATGTAGAATGCCCAGAAGTTTAGAATTCAGGATTAGGTCAGGTTTAAGGCTTATGTATCTTAACAAAGGAAATAAGTCTAAATGTAGACCTTTCATTTGACCCCACAATCCCATTACTAGGAATCTATCCAGAAGAACAAAAATCATTTTACCACAAAGACATTTGCACTCAAATGTTTATTGTGGCTCAATTCGTAATTGCCAAATCATGGAAGCAACCTAAGTGCCCATCAACCCATGAATGGATCAACAAACTGTAGTGTATATATACCGTGGAATATTATTCAGTCACTAAAAAAAAGTGGAGACTTTACATCTTTTACATTTACCTAGATGGAGTTGAAATACATTCTTCTTAGTAAAGTACCACAAGAATGGACAAATAAATATCCAATGTACTCCATACTAATATGAAGTCAATATATAAACAATTACATGTTCCTAAGAACAATGAAACACTATTATAATCCAGTTCAAGGGGAGGGGGACAATGTGTGGTAGAGGGGGGGCATGAGGCGGGATCTCACCTAGTGCGCATATTGTGAGAGTGGATAGCACGCCCCCTGGGTGAGGGGCTCTTCTGCAAATGGAACTTTGCCATAGAGGTGAGAACAATGTAAACGAAATATTGAACTCTGATGTTAATTTGAATAAAGTTAAAAAAATATATAAAGAAAGGAGTCTCGTTCCCTAGGTATATATAAAAGTGTGAAAGGAAAAGAAGCCTGGAGATAGAATCCTGGAGAATAACATGCATAATGGAGGTAGGTGGAAAAAGAAGAATCCTGAAGGTTAAAAAGAGCTTTAGTGAGCGTAGGGCTTAGGACAGGTACGTGCAGTTAACTATAAGTTAATGGTGAATGATTGCTGAACACCCTCTCAGTGTCATGTCCTGTTCTCTGCAGCGGTGAGCCAGATGGAGATGAATAGACACCAGTATGGTTGGTAGTTAAGATATATTGGTGACCAGTAACAGTGTAATTTTAATGCAATGTTGGAGTGAAACAGAGACTACAAAGAAAAACTAAAAATAAAATGATGAAAGAATTTTTTTAGAAAAGTGTATAAAATGATAAGTGCATATGGTACATTTAAGATGTCACCAAATGACATTGTGGAAATATTTTGTAGAAGCAACCCAGAAAATAAGGTCCAATGTGTGTGCCTATTTATATACATATGTGCACGCCCTGATCTGTTATATTGTATTTTGGATTTGCTCTGCCAAGGTGTCCATATTGCTAAATGTTCACAAGAGCTGCCATGTAGACATTTTTACTGGCAATTGGTCTATTGCCATTTAAAATTTAGGAATATGAGTAATTGATATGAATTGAGCACCTCTGATGTGAAGTATATTGTATTATGGTCCCCACTTTATAGATAAGGACTTGGGACTCAGACAGGGTTCTTGTCTAAGGTCACCCAGCAACTAAATGGCAGAACCAGGATTAAAGATAAGTGAGGAAACAATTGTAGTAGAAGAGTGGTTTAAGGAATGAACATTGGAGCCAGACAACTTATCGGAGACCTAGGGTTTTAATACTTTATAGTTCTGTGACTTTGGCGTATGACTGATCTTTTCTGTGCCTGACTTTCCTCATCTGTAAAATGTAGATATTACCAACATCTGTCTTGTGGGTTACCTGGCACATAGAAACACTTTACAGGCGTGCCGTTATATCATCTAGTTCCAGAGTCGAAACTTCAGACACTGGACTATGTTGTTTCCCACAGAGTCTAAGAAAATACGTTTGTGTACTGGAGTTCAGAATTGCAGAAGAAGGTACTTGATATTCTCGATTTCACTAAAAATTTAAGATGAATTTTTAGCCCTTGTCCCCAAGTTATTAAACACACACACATTAGTGGCTTACATTTGGTCATAGTGATTCAGAAAATCACACCAAGTACTTTTACAATTGTTTTATATAAGAATTTTTGTTTGTTTGTTTTGTCTTTTTAAATATTTTCCTGGGGATACCTGAATTTCTAGTAAATAGTCTTTTTATATAATATGCTTATAAAAAGTGTATTGTATACAAATTGAAATTCCAGCACAACAGTCCATTTGTACTTGAACACTGGAATAATGGGGAGGAATATGCACTTAGAATAGTCTGCAAATGTAGCTTTGCAGTTACAAGTACAAGTGAAAGAAAGTACAAGCATGCTAGTGTTCAAGCTAAGAAGTTAGACATCTCAAGTCAACTAACTAGTTCGCTAAAAGTTTGGGAATTCAGAGAAAAATAAGTGAAATATATTGATATATTATGTACACTTTTAATAGGTTGCATTTTGTTACAAAAAGCAAGTAAATCAAATTTCCAAGATAATAAGAGGCAATAGAAGCTACATTTGCAGACTTTTCTACTCACTATGAAGAAGTGTTCTCTTGATTATTGTGTGACTATGGGTAAAAAACCATATATGCTAAAAGTGGTATATGTATACCATGGAATACTACTTAGCCACTAAAAAAGATGGAGACTTCACATCCTTTGTATTAACCTGGATAGATGTGGAACACATTATTCTTAGTAAAGCATCACAAGAATGGAGAGACAAGAATCCTATGTACTCAATTCTGATATGAGGTCAATTAAGGTCCTAGTACACAGTTGGGGGTGGGGGATGGAAAAAGCTGAGTAAGGGAAGGAGGGAGGGGGTTTGGGGGGGGTCAAGGGATGAGGTACACCTTTTGGGAGCAGGACACAAATATAAGAGGGTCCTTATCTAACAAAAGCAATTAATGTGACTTGCTTATATATACCCTCAATAAATCCCCAACAATAAAAAACAATTATATATATGTAAATATATATATTTAAAATATATACATATAAATATATATATTTTATTTATATATTTTAGTTATTTTATTAAATATGTATATTTAAAAAAATATATTTATATATATATAAAATAAAATCTACTCTTTCAGCAAAAAAAAAAAGTTATCTTTGAGAGAGAAGAAAATGTGCTTACTTTTGATTTGAGTATAATGTGAAATGCTCGTTTCCTTTTTTACTGCCAGGACATTCCAAAATGTTGGTTCTTCAAATAGGTTATTCCAATGGGAATCATCCAGTCGTTCACTGTCTTTGCAATGAACCCCAACAAGGACAAACACTGTTTTCTCACAGTCACACAAAGGTAATTCACACTTCTCTCCTGTTTCCTTTCCACTCTTAGTTCACTACCTCCACTAAGTCTTAGGATACATGTTTTGATATGTCTTTAAGTTACATACATGATGGCAAGACCCAAACATGTTTTCTAATTAAAAAATCTCAGCACTCCTAAATCTATACTACTTATAGAACTTTGGTATTTACTAATATAATGCCATCTCAAGGTCTCAAGTGACCCCTCAGGAAAAAAGAAACTGTGATGACAAGGTCTGAGCTTACAGCAAAGACTGAGGTATTCTCTGGTGGAGGATGAGAGGAGCGGTGGCTCCATTTGGCCCACCTGTGAAGGTTCCCCAGGGCTGGGGTGGAGGGAAGAGGTATTTCTTACCTGAGATTGAAAGAATGTTGAAGTTGAGGTTGTACAAAGTGGACAATCACATGGGAAGCCTGCTTAGATATAGACGCCAGGAATAAAATTCACTTTGGTTGTCAAAGAGCCCACCAGCAGTCTCGGTGAGATCAGTGATGAGATGGTCTGAGGGGGAGCTCTGAAGCAGAGGGTTGGGAGGGGTGGGAAGCAAGTGTGTCTGGGGAGAATTGTGGAGCAGTGTGGTAGAGTTGGAGGAATCGGGCTAAATGGGCTTACGGCAGTTGCAGGGACCTTAAGTAAGGCGGAGAACTGGATGGAGTTGCTGAGAAACTTTAGAATGCCAACTACTATTGGGATAAGAACTCAAGATTGGGAACTATAAGTATGAGGCCACAGTCAGGTGGCACTGCTGTTTCAATGCACTCAAACCACAGCCCATAGGGAGTCTAAGCTTGGAATCACTTTGACTATATCACTGTAGTCACTATCATTACTTGGAATCACTATAAATGAGACAATTTCAGTATATAGGTTATAATTTAGGTGTCAGAGTAAAATAGCCTTTATATCTTTTCCCTAAGAGTAAAAGAAAATGAACATATTTTCTTTATGAGTGGGGTGTGTGTGTGTTCGTGAGAGAGAGAGAGAGATGAGCTATTTAGCTAATTGTCAAAGTGTACGCCCCTACACATTGCTTACACGGAGACAAAAATCTTAAATTAAATCTAGTTGCTCAATATTTCCAACTCTATTAAAGTTGTGCTCAGGTAGACTCTGGCCAGCCTCGGATGTGCTCTGGTCAGGAGGCCTCCCTAATGATGCATAATTAGAAGTACACCCTCATTACCTTGAAACTAATTTGCCTCTGGATAAATTTCTTTAGCTCTGTTCTTCCAATAGTGGACTCAGTAAGCTCTTGCATAGCACCAAGGGGAAATGTGTTTAAATCCAGCTCTGGGGTGGATTAGTTGACGTGGCATCCCTCTGATCCTCTGCCAGATGTCTATCCCCAGCTGGCAAAGCTCTCCGCCTCCTTTTCAGTGGTTGTTGTCAATGCTGAGCTTCCTGCCAGCAGGAGCTGGTCCCTCTCCAATGGAGGGCAACGTGCCCTCAATCAGCATTTAGATTCCTGTGTGAAGATATTCATGGATGAAACTCCCCACTGCTTCTCATCTGCCTTCTGTTTTTGGAATTTCCCAGACATTTCTTGAACTGTTAGGCTTCTGTGTGTGGCCACTGTGGGGTGGGGGTGCAGAGAGGCCAGGGGGAATGAAGTCTGAATGTGTACAGACCTTGTTCCCACAGATCTTCAAGGTCAAGAAGGGGGCTTATGGTGCTTGGCGTGTGGCCCAGAAGGTTGCATGAAAAAAGGTCCCATGGGTTGGAAGTTTTCCTTTCTTGGAAACTGCACAGTGCCATGGTTAAGAGTGTGCAGTCTAGAGCTGGACAGCCTGGGTTAGAGTTCTATCAGCCACTAGCACTGGGGTAGAGACATTGGCATAGTCTCTCAATGATATCGGGCTAATCATGTAATCTCTGCACACTTTGCATTTCTCATTTGTAAAGTAGGAATAACAACAGTACCTTTTTCATTGAGTTCTTATGAAAATTAAGTGAACTATTTGTACAGAGCTTGCAATAGTGCCTGGCACTTTGTAAATATTATATAATTGCTTAATAAATAAACTAGGTTTATGTTCCCTAGATTTAGTGGCATGAATGCAAACGTTGATTAATAAAGATGATACAAGTAATGTAATATCTGTAATTACCATTTACTGGCTGCTTACCACGATCTGAATACTATGCCAGCAATTTTACATAATGATAATGAAGAAGTGTGTAGCACTTGGCACCTGCCGGGCACAATTCCAACAATTCCAAGCCACTTTACCCACTTTACTCTTTTGTTCCTCACAGCAACCCTGTGAGGAAATACATATATGTCATTATTATTATCATCATCCTCTGGTTCCTATGAGGCAAGATGATGATCGAGAGCTTGCCCAAGGCCCCACACTCAGGAGTAGACAAAATTTTAAATCCAGGCGGAAAGATCTCAGAGTCTGTGCTCTTAAATGTGACACGTATTGCCTCTGCTAGAACCCTTTTTAATCACAAGATCTTCTGAGGAGGTATTATTATTATTCACCTCATGATGTAGAGGATGACGCTCAAGTTTAGAGAAGTTAAGCAAATTAAAAATACAGAGTAAAATAAAGATAAATCAAGAAAATTTCATGTCTGAGTGTAACAAAGGTAGGGAAAAGGACAATAGGATAAATATTTATTATCGGGGCTACTGTAAAAAAAAAAAAATGAAGGCATGGATATGCTCAAGGACCTTCCCAAGAAGGGTAGTTATAAAAATTCATCAAGAAATTATTTCTGTTTTAAGCTACTTTTGCTATAGGTCTAATTCTGTCTTCGAGGGAAGTGTATTTCCTCAGAGAACATTTTAAAAAGCAGCAGAAATATGTTCGATATCTCTGAAAAAATCTGAGTGCAAAATTGTATGACAACTTCTAGGTAAAAATATTCAGCCATATGGACAAATCCCTGGAAGGAAATACAAAGTAATGAAGATACATGCTTTGTTAAGACAGTGAAATTGTGAATTACAAAATGTTTTTCTTTTAATATTGCTATTATCTGATAATTAAAGAAGATCACCTTAAAAATAACTTCATTTTGTCAATATTGATGTAGAGTCAAATCGTCTCTAGTTCAAGACCATGTACATGGCTTATCAGAGTGAGCTCTAATCTCTCCCCAACTTAACTAATGTGCACTTGGCTTCCACATTCATATGCTCCCATGTGAGCCTTGTACCTTCTTTCCACTCTCCATTTTCATTAGTCTCCTTTATGTGGTTTGCAATGTCCTCTGTTTTACCATTTGCATATCAGCTTGTTAGCCACCATAAAGCCTTCCGCAAAGCCTTGTTTGACAAACACCAGCTAGAAGTGAGCCTTCCTTCTTGGAACTCTTTTTATCCATAGCTGCCATTCAACACCTCTGGCCTGTTATGTGTCTATCTTCTCTGTCCTTCTAGATGGCAAGTTTCTTGAGATCCTGGTCTTTTCTGAACTCTTCACCTTTGTAAGGTACCTTACAAATTGTACAGGAGATTCAGAATATAGCTTTGTTGATGGAGGTAACAACGAGTCATGGAAAAGGAAGGGCTCTGTTCACCTTAATATAAACCCTATGGAGTATTTCCAGCCTTACACCGTGCATAAAATAATATTCCAAAATATAGAAATGTCAGACTTGAAAATGGTCTAACATTTCAGTGAATTTGCAGGGATGGGGAACCTGTGTTCTTCTGATATTAAGATTGTTCTTTTTTATGCACCAAAGGAAGCAAGAAAATCTTCATCTTTCTCTGCTGCACTCCTTTTAATAAATGAATGTGTTCTGCAAAACTTGGGTTCGGTCAAAAGACTGCACTTCAGACCTAAGATAGAAGACTACATGTGACCTGAAGGCTGCAGCTTCCCCACCCCTGGCTGGAGTTCCATAAACAAAGGATAAGTTTTATCATCCTCAATAGATGATCTTCAGATGGGCTGAAGTCCAAGACAGCATTTCTAGTACTTTGTGTTGGCTTTAATCTTTGGTGGAATTGCCTTCTAATTCTATATTCTGATAAACTTCATCAGCATAATCTTGTTTGTGATCATTAAACATGGTATAGAAATTCATGGTTTAGGGACAAGTTTTTTTCAAAGGAGAAGGATGAAATCAATTATGTGTCATGTATGTCCTGTTAGCATGATGGTACAAGATAATTAGGGGGCTCAAGAATGAAAATTAGAAACTTGACTTAACTATTTCTATTTATTTTAGTTTTTTTTCTGTTTCTTTTGTTTTCAACATTTTGTCCAAAAAAGTGCCTTTAAAAATTGTGTATATAAACCAAAGGAAAAGACTCTGGTGCTCCTTTTAGCCAGATTTGATAGTATAAATATCCATATATGGGTCAATATGTTTAAAAAAATGTTTTTTTAAACTTCTAGAGCTTTTTCTACTGGTTACAACTCAGAGTATAGATGACTTAGACCATGCAGCTAGTTCAGCCTTAGATTCCTTCTTCAACAAAATGTCCTTTTGATTTTTCAATTCACTTTCCATTGTGAAGAATCTGTCTCAAAAAAGGAAAATAGAGATGACGCCCTCACTTCTCCAATGAGGGGATCTATATGTTGCTGCCAATTGACCAGCACTTTACTTTTCTGCAATGTAATGAAAACCATTTTTTTTTGTGTTTCACTTTAATGGGAAAATAAATGGTCCAAAGATTGAAAAATAAATGACATTGAAAGAAAAAGGCAGGCAATCTAAAGAAAGAAGAAAGAAGGAAGGAATGAAGAGAGCTGTTGCTGGGGATATTTAATTGGAAGAGTTTTATAACATTCGTTTATATATAAGCATTGCCTACCAGATTCTATGTTCATATTCAAATCTGTACTATACATAAGCTCCCTTATTAAATCTTCCTTTTTTGTTTTCAGAAAAATGCTGCATCTATGGAGGGAGGAACTCTAAGTGAAATAGATGCCTCTGTCAGTCTCGCCTAACAACATGGCATTCAACACCATCCTCAGATTAAAGCAGTTAGTTCATAGTTAACATTGGTTGCTTTGTCCTTAGTTTCTAGATTTTTGCACACCTGAGGTTTCTCTTAACTCCAAGCCTTTGAGAATCTAAAGAAAAAGGAAACTGTATTAATGGATGTTTGATATAGTCTGAACTGAACCAGGCAAAGTAATCTCTAAAGACATTTCAAAGAAACAGTAGAAAAGAATGTTAATTTCCATGTAAATGTATTCAGAGGTCTAGGCTTTTCAGTCTTCCAAGGTGTAAGAATTAATTACCAGTTTTCAAGAGCAAAATTTATTCGTGGTAAGAGCTATAGCAATCAGAATCCTCTAGGTGTAAAATTCATAAAATTAATATTGAGCTGATTAAAGTTGAATAAATCACCATTCTTTCCTTTGGTGTATTGCAAACTTCTAAATATTTGATGTTGCCCTTTGGCACATTGTGAGCAGTATTTAAAGCTTGTCATATATGTTTGGATTTATGAAGGAAGAAATTAAATAACTTCTGTTTTGTGGAAAAAATGCATTAGAGAGGATGATTTCTTTTTGTGGCCTAATATTTTCTGAATCCTTCAATAACTATTTAGGTCATAATGGAACAATATTGTTATTGCTGTCATTGATGATGATTAGTATATTCTTATGAATTAATTATAATAATACTTATCTAGTTAATCCAAAAAGCATCTAATCAAAACTTAAGAATAATTTATTCTACTTTTATTATCTGTATCTATAAAAGATGCTTAGTTTGAAAACATGTTTAATACCTAAGAAAAAATGAAAAAATGAGTATTTTTTAATAGTATATATATAAAAGTACTTGGTTGTACTGTTCAAATGAGGCTGCCATGTGAAATCTACCAGGAAAAGATTGATAGACTAAAGGAGCACATAAGAGACAATAATTATCACCCGAGAGGACTAAGAAATAACTTAGGACGAATAGGAAGGCGGAAAAGAATAGGTTTAGGCAATTTTATAAATAGAGGCATATCAGGTCAACTTCAGTGGGTTTTTTTTTAGGAGGGAGGGGAACCATTTTATTAAAGTCTCATAGATTTGTTTTATCTATCAATCTATATCTATCTATCTATCTATATCTATCATCTATCTATCAATGTATCTATGTATCTATCTTTCTATCTCTCTATCATTTGTCATCTATCTATTATCTATCATCTATCTATCTATCCATCTATCTATAAATGTATTATCTATCATCTATCTATCTATAAATCTATCATCCATCTATCTATCTATCTATAAATCTATTATCTATCTATCTATCTCTGAGACCATATCACTCCTGCCCAGGTTAGAGTGCCATGGCATCAGTCTAGCTCATAGCCTCAAACTTCTGGGTTTAAGCAATCTTCCTACCTTAGCCTTCCAAGTAGCTGGAACTACCGACACCCACCGCTGACACCTGGCTAATTTTTCCATTTTTAGTAGAAACAGGGGTCTCACTCTTTCTCAGGCTTGTCTCAAACCCCTGACCTCAAGAAATCCACCCACCTTGGCCTCCCAGAGTATGAGGATTATAGGTGTGAGCAACTGTGCCACCCAATCTTGTTTATTTTAAAGGTCATCAAACATATGTTTGGTGTCCTTTAAAGCTGGTTAACACTAGAAAGGATCTTGCCAAAAGTTATATACCCATTTTATTGTTTCATTTGCTTCAGTTAAAACGGACAGATGAAGTTGTGTTTCAGTGGAACACATTCAATGGAACTGTAATTTTCTGACTATATCATTAAGTTTCTGTGTGTTTCCTGATGAATTATTCCACTTGGATGAGCCTTGATTTAGTTCAAGGCAGATGGGTATGAACAAATGAATACATATTCCTAGAGAACAAAGTGAAAATTTATCTTCTCATATTCTTTTGGCAATTGTAATACAGAATGTGATCATGACATAATCCCATTATGCACCCATATGGATTTAGGAACAAGGACTTAGACACTGACGCATTCTTTTGATTTGTTTCAATGACCTCTGAATGCAAGCCACTTCTAGGACACTTCTCTTCTGTCTACTCAATCTCTCTGTTTCTTTATCTGATATTGAATTTCAAGAGTGTTCTCTCAGGGAAAGTCTTCATAATACTACATATATTGACAATCCGTGAACCTTTTACAGTGTAACTTTATATAGGGAAGATTCTTCCATCTCTTTGAGATAGTGGGACATTAAGAGATATTGGTGAGGGTGATATTGTGATGTGGTCTTTAGCAAATAAAAATAATGTTTATCATTACGCGAATTCTGAGGAATGA
Organism: Perodicticus potto; assembly: GCA_963574655.1. Taxonomy (NCBI): domain Eukaryota; kingdom Metazoa; phylum Chordata; class Mammalia; order Primates; family Lorisidae; genus Perodicticus; species Perodicticus potto. The sequence continues at coordinate 11,090 of CAUYRH010083224.1, read as the reverse complement.
CTTAAGGATTTTTTCTTTGACATGAAGTTAGAGCTGATGATTAAAAAGGTTTGATTAGGCTGGCGTTCTTCCTTTCTTTCTTCGGGATGGCACGCCATTCTCATGTTTCTTTTCTCCTCCTTTCTTCCCTTCTCTCACTGCCTGCTTTCTGCTCCCTTCTCTCTCTCTCTTTCTCATCTCTTTCCCATCTCTTTCTTCCCCCACTCTCTTCCCTTTCTCCAATAGTAATTAAACTTACACTTTTATATTTTAAAAACAAACAAATAAACAAATTTTAGATTAGATTTTATGAGAATCATCAATATAAGAAATACTCAAGATTCCAGAAATGTCTTTTTCAGAAATGTATCTTGGAAAAATTAAAAAAAGAAACATATTTTTGTCTTAATGTCAAGGTTTCCAGTGAGAAAAACCACAGGTAATCAGTACTTATATTTCCAAAATATGAAAATAAAACTTCATTTCTAGAATTATTTGTTTAACTAAAGAAAGTTTATACAGCTTGTGGGAAATCATCTTCTAGGATTTGAAATTGGCTATCATTCTCTTTCATGTTTGTTCTATTCTTCCTCCTGAAGAGGAATTCTAAGGTCACAGCCATTAGTAGTTACTTTTTGACACACAAGCTCACTGTTGAACCTACCATTGTGATATTTCTCTTGTTCCAAACCAAGAAACATGTTCAGGTGCTACAACTGCCAGCTACTCAAATGTTTGCCATGGCCAAAATGCTATGTTAAAAAAAAAAAAAAAGGAAGGAAAGACAAAGTTAAAACAGAGAAAAACAAAGGGGGCAAACTAGTGATTTTCATTTTGTGTCTTGAGGTGCACTGGTGTGCTGTGGGTGAATCTTAGGTGTGCTGCAAAAACTTTTAAAGATGATTAATTAAATTATTTTCAGAAGAAGGTCAAAACACAGTAAGTATATTCTTTTTTAAACTTTTTTTTTGATCAACGTAATTTAAGTGTGCCATGGAAGATTAACTATCAGTTCAAGTGTGTCCTGAGATTAAAAGAAGGTTGAAATACACTGAGTTAAACTGAAGATAGAGATCATTTTATTTACTCTTGTGTGGTCTTTGCAGAGAGGGTCAAATTTTATAAAGAATAAGGGTAAAAAGAGAATGATGATTGGATCTTTTAGGGATTCTAAAACTAAACTCCATTTGTTAGGTGAAGTCCAAATTGCAGTTGAGCCCTTCACCAGGAAGCTGTGCCAGTATGTGCACCCTTATAATGATCTGAAATAAAACAACAGCAACAAAAAAGGGGGTAGAAGACAGTGCTTGAAATGTTAACAGCACATAGAAATAATAAATACTCAAGGTGATGGATACCCTAAATACCATGACTTGAGTATTACATGTTGTATGCATGTAACAAATACAGGTACCCCATAATTATGTAAAATATTTTGTATTAATAAATAAATTTATTAAAAGTTTTTTATTTTACTTGGATAAAAAAGCATATAAAAGTAGATGTCTGCCTGATACCACATACAGTGATAAATTCCTTCTACATAAAATTGATAAGTAAAAATAACAAAATTGTGAAAATAAAGATAAAAAACAACAACTGAACTTTAGGTCATAGTTCTGATCTTTACCAGAACCTCTTTGTAACATGAGAAACATACCCTTAGGCACCATTTTAGAATCTTAGATTCTTGAAAATGTAATAACCCTTTGTTTTCTGTGCTCCTGAATAGATTTACTTGTTGTAAGCATCAAGCAAGGATATGCAGCTACTTATGAATGTCTAGCCTAACAGCAGGGCCCTTCCTTCTGGGCACGCTGTCCCTTCATTCCATCCCCCTGAAGAATGTTCATCACAGGATGCAGCAAAGGATGAAGAGACGCTGGCTTTACCAGCCAGTATGACCAACCCTGGAGAGCCACAGGCTATAATGACTCAGCCAAAGAGTGGCCCAAAGGATTGAAGTATCCCATAAATAATTTAGGGAGGGATTTTTCTCCTTTCACTTTTCTGTTACATGGCCCCACACTTATTTGCACTCAGCTTAGCGTAGTGTCTTCTGTTTGATTAGAATAAAGATTTTAAGTAGGGCTTCTTCTGAAGGCCTCGGTCTAGTCCCGATTCTCTGAAATGTTTCCTAGCATGTGAGCTTGGACAGAACACTGAATAAAATATCTACTGGATAGCATCCTCCTCAGTAGAATGAAGTGGGGTTGCCTTTGATATGCTGACCTCACAGTATTATTGTGAAGGTCCAATGTGACAATTATATGTATAGAAATGGCTGAATAAATATGAGATTGTATCAGTTTTGTGTAAACTGTATAATTCTTTTTAATTCAGGGAAGTCCACTTTGGCCACAATTGTAGTTTATATACCCTCAAAATAATGGCCATTCTTGGAAATTTAAAAATTTTTACAGACATATAGATTTTTATTTCCCATAAGAGTTTTCCTTTTAGGTCCAAGTATGAAGGTTACTAAGTAAATTTGAGAAGTTATGGTTGGATATTTTTCATTGTATGAACAAATTAGATTTAATAATAAGTGCAAGATAAAATGGTTGGGAAAATTATGGATAATTCAAAAATGAATTATTTCAACTTAGTTTTAAACAAAGGAAAAACATCATATGGAAAATAAAGAAAAGACAGTCTTAACAATAGCATGTAATAAAGCCAAACCGAAACAGCCTCGACGTTTGGGGCCAGCAGAGAGGAGATTGCTCAGTATTTTCATCATCAATATCTCTGCAAGTTGGAATTTGTGTTATTTCATAAGAAATAATTAGCACTTTACCATTAATCTCTAGATTCTGAGCTCTGAGGCCCCTAATTTGTTCTTCTTTTCAATTATAGTAAGGTTTGTTTACCTCATAGGTTAGTAAATTGTTGTTTTGGTTTTTATAATATAGATAATAGTTGCCTTATATAATATTCAAAATATAAGAGTATAATAAAAGGCTTTGATATTGGACATTGTCCATCTTTTTCTGATTACATTTCATTTCCAACTGGGCTTCATATTATTATTATAAAAAATAGTGTTAATGAAAAACTGTTTTACAGTCGAATTCTGGATAATAGAATGCAACTATGCATTAAATAATATTTTAATAGAATCTTGATAATTTGGATTGTATCTCAGATTATGAAAAAAGGTATAGCATATTTAAATTTAATTACAGTTTTATTAAAATTATGATTAACTTCAATTAATCTCAGCTTGAAATAATATATTCCAAATTGGTACATGATAAATTTAATGGTACTGATGCTAGTCATATAGGTAGAATGCTTTTGAGTTTGTGTATCTCAGAACATTAGTTTTTATTTTTTCCAGCCTCCAAGCAGAACAGATGACAACAGAAACAGTAATTTTTTTTTGAGTGATCCCAGTCATATGACGTTTTTCTCACATCTAAACTGTCCAATATTCTCTGAAAAACATCAGGAAAAAGATATCAGTATTTTAAAGCATTTCATGTCCTAGCTTCCTTAATCGTGTTTTGTGTCAAGATATTAGGACATAAATGAGAAAACTGTCTGACTTCAGTAATAGTGTCAGGAGATGTTTGCTCGTACCAAGGAAGGTACAAAACACTTTCCAAGGCAGGTACAGGGTTGTTAATTAAAACACAGTGGAAATTAGAGTGAAAAATTAAAGTCATGGTTAGTAGCTGAGGACTGAAGTGAGGCTTCTCCCAAGAATTGGAAAGTGAGATTGTGGGCTCTAATTTCACTTCACAATTAAAAATCAGAAAAGAAATCTCTCATATTAAACGCTCCAGCAGAAACCAAAGGGCTTTTGGAGAGCAGTTAGAAAACTGTTTTTTAATGAATTCCCTTAGTTTAACTAACTCTAAGTTCTAATTTCATGCTTTTTGAATTATTTTCTGATTATGAATTGGCTTCTTGTTTAGGTCTGTCTAAAATGAGCTGTTGTGCTAGTTATGCAGACTTAAAGTATTCCTGTCACCAAGACCATTATTTCTTATAGCAAATCAATAAAATGGCATTCTAACTTTTAAATTTCAGTTTCATGGGATTGGTTAATGGAAACCTCACTGACAGATGGATTTGCTCTTGATGTGTTGGAAATATCTGTGAGGTAAGGCCACTCCAGGATGCTGGTAACTTCACCAAGTTTATGAAGAGCATGCTGTGAAGTCTAGTGTGGGTTAGCCTGTTGCCTACCTTCCTCACGATCCCTCAGCCAGAGATCTTCATAGAATAGACTTTCACTGGGGCCTCTCAAAATTTATAGCTTGACACGGATACTAGTCAAGTTTTTCTTGCCCCAGAACAATGAGGTAACAAAGGGTGTTTTTTCGCCCCTTCAGTCCCTAGGAAAAGCTGGTTCTCCTCATCTCACAACACAGAACTTTTTCTATACAATGCAATTTCCCCTTAAGCAAATTATTTCAAAACCATTTTGTTAATTTTTGGATGAACTGTATCTATACTGAGATCTGTTGGCTTTCTGTTTTAGCAGGTTATGGAAGGTATAATTTATATTCATACTAAAAAAAACCCCTTTTGTGATTTAATAAGCGTGTTCAAAATTTGGAAAACCAAATAATATAAAAAGAAGAAAATATCAATTCTCTATAATACCACTACGTGTACCAATACTCTGCTTTTAAAAAAAAAAACTACTTGATTTTCATGATGGATGTTAAATTTAATTGTTCCTGATAACATGTTTTGTCACTCAATGGCAGGAAGATGGTGTTTTAGGAATAGCCATTGACTAATAGTTATTCAGTTATCAAACAAAATAAACAACCCAGGAGTTGTTTCATGATAGATTTAAAACTTACAAATAATGGAAAAGTGAATTTCAGATTAATAGGTATTAATTTCTAATTTCCTATAGAAGCTGTTAAGTGTTAACCTCTGCTAATCAAATGAATTGAAAGAAAATGTACCTTATTAAAGTAGTTAATCTGAGTGCATTTTTCCTCTAACTGAATTTCAGTCTCTTTTAATAAGCTCAAAGATCCCTTTGAGGGATCTCAAAGGGATCTAATAGTCTCAAGCAGTCTAATAGCTTCTCTCCTCGTATTTCTCTTTTACAGTTTAACTATCAGTTTTGACTTTAAGATCTCTTGTTTTAGGATGTGGTTTAAGATGGCAGTCCCTAACCTTTTTGGCACCAGGAATTGGTTTCATGGAAGACAATTTTTCCACAGACAAGTGGGGAGGCATTAGATTCTGATAAGGAGCATGCAACTTAGATTCCTCACATGTGCAATTTACAATAGGGTTAGCACTGTTATGAGAATCTAATGCTGTCCTTGATCTGACAGGTGGCACAGTTCAGGTGGTGATGCGCGTAATGGAGAGCACTGTAAATACAGATGAAGCCTCACTCACTTGCCTACCACACCACCTGGCTCCTAATAGTCCACAGACCAGTACCGAAGCACTGCCTGGGGGTTGAGGACCACAGGTTTAAGATTTTCAGAGGCTCGGAGAGAATTCATTAGTACCTAGTTTCTAAATTATGACCTCAGCATATCTACAAAACTGAACACTTTCATATTAAAGAATCACATATTTAGGATGCTGTGTTTTCCTGACCCTCAAATCAAGACACATGGTTTAACAAGAAAGACATGACAAAACATAGGATGAAACTATCTTATGATCCTCATGAAGCAGCCATAAACGTTGCCATTATGGCCCTTTGCTATAGAAGTGAGGGTTCCTAAGGGCTTTTTGTATTCACATGAGTAATTAGTCTTGTTTTCTGTCCTAATCAAATATTAACAGGTTAACCGTCACCATTTTTTCCTGTTTTGGGATGGAAAATTGGACTTGGGAATCATGGATTTGTGCACTAGGGTTTCAGGTAGTAATTTGAGAGACCTTTTACTCTCAAGTTGTTGACGGGAGATTATATATTGTGGTGTAGGCATAAATGTTCTTTGTCATAGGAATGTTAGCAATAGTTAGTTCAAAGAGGTAGAGTTGTTGAACATTTGCTAAACCCCACAATTCAGTTATTTCTGCCAAGTAATTAAAATGTTTGCTACTATAGAAAGTGGATGGAGAAAAAGAAATTATTGCCAAAATGTGTTTCATTCTCTGCCTTTCAAAAGATATAATTTTAACTCAGATTCAGTATTTCTATTTATTATCTATAAAACTGATCAACTTAGTTAAATCTTTTAAGCCTTGGATTCTCCATTTGTAAAATGGAGATAATAATATTACTGAATAGTATGGTTAGGATTAACAAGAAGACATAAAGTGGCTAGCAGAGTCTGGGTCAATTGTTCGATTCTCTTGCTTTTCTTTCCCCAAACATTTCCTAAAACAGAGATGGGTATTGTTGCCTATTTTAGAAGAGCTTTAGAACTCCATAGAGGGAATTATTGCCTCTTAGAGCTGAGTAAATATCATATAATGCACAGTGAATGTCTGTGAAAGTAATCTTGCAAAGGGATTTCAATATTTTAGTAGGGAATCATTTCAAAATTAATGTTCATTACCTTTAAATTGTAGGCTGAACAATTTGGAATAGTTACTGAATTATGTAAAGCATTCTTAAAACTATCCTCATTTTGAAATTAATTTTGAACTTAAACTTTTAGAAAGATTGATCATGTGGAAAAAAACAAGTTTTATTAGTTGAAAAAAAGCCTTCTCTAATTTTTTCACAGCCCTTTCTTAAGAAACAAAGGCTTTTCCATTTTGTAACAAGCAGGGCTTGAACTCTTCCTCACAGTCAAGCATCTCCACAAACTAACCTCACTTTACTTTCATAACATTTGCCATCTTTTCGTAATTCAAATGTGCTGCTTGGGTCAGGGTAGTCTTCCTAGTGGTTCTGTTTAGAAATCATGTCTATTTTTATCATTTGAGGTTTTTTTTCTTTACTCCTATACTATAATGGCCCTTACTGCTCTTCCTCCATTCAAGATGTTCTCAACTTTCATACCACCGGATGTGAAATGTTTGCTACTATAGAAAATGAATGAATTTATTTAATTAAATTTATTTGGGTATATGTTTTCAATTTTTTTTCTCTCCAATTCCCTACCTATTTATTCCTCTCCTCTCCGACTTTTCTTCTCTTTCTCTATGTATGAAGTTCGTTCGGAACAATTGCATTCTTTTCTTTTTTCTCATACATAATTGTCAGTCAAAGCTTTCTTTTTTGAAAGAAATCTCCCTTCAAAGAAATTATAGGAAATATGTATCATTTCTTCCTGATTTCCCCCAGTAGGACAGGGATGTGAAAGCAAGGAAGAAAATAGGTGATAGAAACAGAAGAGCCAGTATAGTACAGTGGTGTAGATGAGAGGCTTCCCATGAGAGAGTTCTGGGGTAGAATCTTGGTCTTAGATGTCTCACCTGTAAAATGGGTCCAGCCGAGGCTGCCTCATGGCATAGAATTGGGTGGGCGTATAAGACAACATGGGTAAGACGTCTTACTCAGTGCTTGGCACATGTCAGGAGCTCTATAAATGCCAATTGTTGTTGCTATCATTACCATTATTACTATTACTACTAATACAGAAGAGCCCCAAACAAGGAATACACCCACCTTTATAAAAAAGATGAGCTAGCAACATTAGAGAATTGTACCAATAATATATCAAGATCCCATTGCCACTATAATAAATTACTGTAAATTTATGGCTTGAAACCCCCCCCCCCCAATTATTTCTCTTGTATTTCTGGAGGTCAGAAATAAGAAATGAATACAGGGTTAAAATTAAAGTGTCAGGAGGCCTATGTTCTTTTCTGAAGGCTCTAGGGAAAAATCTATTCCTTTTCTTTCATCTTCTATAGGTTTCTTTTCTGGGACTCCTTAGTTTATGATGCACCCCTCCAATCTTGGTTACTGTTTGACACATTGTGTTCTCTTTCCTCTTAGGACCTTGAAAGTTCTATGAGCTCACCTGGATAATTCGGGATAATCTTCCTTCCTTGCTTCTTAATTTAATCACTTCTACACAGTCTCTTTTGCCATGTATGGTAACATTTGAGGATTCTGGGAATTAGTAGATGGCCATCTTTTATGAAGTGGAGGCTAGAAAGCCTTTTTCAGACAGAGCTCTTTGGTGCAATGGAGGCAGACATATTTAGAAAGCAGCAGAAGGCCAAGAGGTGACTTGCCCTTTATGTGAACGAGCAAGTGTTTATGGAGAGAACTGGTCAATCAACTTTGACAGATAGAAAAGTGAATTCCTGTTCCAATGGGTTTGTTATTTACAAGTGAAAGTTAAGGTAAAATTTACTTTTCTAGACAAATATACTTTTGTATGAGGAGTCTTACCTGAGGTGGGTAATTTCGCTATTTCTATTAGGAGTTTCAATTTTGCTTTTCTACAATTTAAAGTGGCATCATCATTCTCTAAATGTACCTGCCTTAGATACGAAAGAAGAGGCATCTTTTTTGAATGCCTATTAAGTGCTGGGAAATTATCTATGTGTCTCCTTTATATTTTTTATAGTTATTTAAGGTAGGCATTGTTGGTCCTATTTTTCTATCAAAGAAACCAAAGTAAAGAAGCCTTAGGGAAATCACGTATTGTATCATGGCAAGTAAATGACAGTTCATGATTTGAAGCTGTCTGATACCAAAGCTCAGCTTTCCCTCCTTTGCTGTCCAGCCTTAGTAACATGGGTGACTGCATTTACCTGTTGCAGATTAAGTTGTTAAATAAAAAAGAGCGGAATTAGGATCTTTATCCCATGCCTTATATTGACACCTTCTCTAAATCATATTTTTTTTTGTGTGTGTATTCTCTACAAATTCAGAAATTTATCATATTTTAAAACAGTTCTATGTAGTAGTAATACTTCATTTTATTTTTATAATTATAAAAATTATCTAAGTTGCTTGAGGGCAGGGTTTGGGTCTTACATTGTTTCACCTTTGTATGCTTTTTAGAGTTTAAACTTGGTGTTACCATATTGGATGTAAGAAATATATATTCAAAACTGAACAGGATGAAACAATTTTAATTCCAGACCTTATATAATTTTAATTTTCAGAATTGAAACAAAATCTGTTCATGCAGCCATCAAATCAGATATTCTTTTCATAATGAACACCTTTCTAAAATCTTATATCTATTTATAGGAGAAAGGAAATAGATCATTTTCCATGACAACTTCTCTATTTTTAATCTACCACAAGTTCATTGTCTTTTCTTGCCTGCAGTTTAATGAACTTTTCAGTTGGGGAAAAAGGAGATAAATAAATCAGGAAGGTAATTGAAGTACATTTATGGACTTCTATTTTTTTTCCAAAAGTGATTTGTCCAGGAATCAAGCAAATGATTACTTTTAAGGGCTTGATAAGCCTCGGTAGAACCACTATTGCAAATGCTCCCTGATTGCTGTAATTAACTTTGTAGCCGTGAAAGGGAACCCTTGATCTTCCTTCATTACCCAACACAAGTGCTCTGAAAAGAATTAACATGAAAGTAGCCTGTGAACAAACATAATGTGTGAGGAAGGGAAGATACCAGTTATTTCTCTTTCAATCCACAGAATACCAGTCACTGTGTAGCTTGTCAGGCAACAAGCACTGTTTTGGGATTAGCACTTTTCCTCAGGAAAACAGCAGAACCTAAAAATGACTTAACTTTCTATGAATAAAAAAGTTGCTTCTTAAGTGAAACCAGATCCAGGAGAACCTCCATAGCTGGCCACCTCCTTACATTGACCACCTCGGTAGGCTGACCCATCTTTCACAGACTGGACATAGACCAGGTGTACATATCAGCGCAGCAGCTCCAGTTCCTTATGTTGACCACCTCTGTATGTTGGCCAGTTTGTTATGGTCCCGTGGATGGTCAACTTAATAGAGGTTCTATGTATTTTAAAATGCATATACTATGGATCAGGATTTAATATCTTTTATATCATTTTTTATTTCATGCTTTGTCATTTTTTCTTTTCTAGACTTTTAGAAGAAGTCAAAATGAGGTTGACTCAGTTGGGCATTTTTGTTTCTCTTTATGAGTTGTAAAGATGAGTTTGTCCTTTTATCTGAGTGAATTATGTGTTCAGTTGTTTTTAGAGATAATTCCCATTCTTTTTTTATTGTTTGGGATTCATTGAGGGTACAAAGAGTTAGGCCATACTGATAGTGTTTGTTAGGTAAATTTCCTCTTGTAATTGTGTTCCACCCACCAAGAGGTGTGCCATATACTGTGACCCCCATGCCTCTCCTTCCTCTCTTCTCCCCACTTCTTTATTCCCCTCCCCCTCACCTTGTATTAGCTCATCTACTGCCTTCATATTAGAGTTGAGTACATTGGATTCTTCTTTCTCCATTCTTTTGATGCTCTACTAAGAATAATAGTAACCTCCATCCAGGTTAATACAAAAGATGTAAAGTCTCCATCTTTTTAAATGGCTGAATAGTATTCCATGGTATACATATACCGCAGCTTGTTAACCCATTCCTGGGTTGGTGGGCATTTAGGTTGTTTCCATAATTTGGTGATTGTAAATTGAGCTGGGATAAACAGTCTAGTGCAAATGTCCTCCCGATAAAATGATTTTATTTTTCTTCTGGGTAGATGCCAAATAATGGGATTTCAGGATCAATTGGGATGTCTAATTTGAGTTCTTTGAGGGTTCTCCATACTTCCTTTCAAAAAAGTTGTATTAGTTTGCAGTTCCACCAGCAGTGTAAGTGTTTCCTTCTCTCCACATCTATGCCAGCATCTGCAGATTTGAGACTTTGTGATGTGGGCCATTCTCACTGTGGTTAGGTGATATGTTAGGCTTTTGTTGTTGTTGTTGCAGTTTTTGGCCAGGGCTGGGTTTGAACCTGTTAGGTAATTGAAAAACTTGCTTCATCTCCCTATCCCAGTTACCCAATGAAAATTTCAAACTTGGCTCAGCGCCTGTGGCTCAACAGGCTAAGGCGCCAGCCATGTACACCTGAGCTGGCGGGTTCGAATCCAGCCCCGGGCCCGCCAAACAACAATGACGGCTGCAACCAGAAAATGGCCTGGGGTGGATGCCTGTAGTTTCAGCTACTTGGGAGGCAGAGGCAAGAGACTCGCTTGAGCCCAGGAATTGGAGGTTGCTGTGAGCTGTGATGCCACAGCACTCTATCCAGGGTGACAGCT